>JBBPMO010001286.1:0-11004 GCA_038090315.1 Xanthoconium stramineum
TGTCCAGTTGAGACCTAGTCCTCTTGTCCCTTGTTCTAAAAAACCTCAGCCTTGCTTTGAGGATGTAGTGTCTCTTTGTGAGTACCTCCCTCAGAGTAAGTGTCCTTGACCTAGCCGCAAGTCTATCAACTCACGTAACATCCTCCGCCACTGTGTCAATTCGAGCCCGACTGCTTGTCTCCTGCCCCCACCACGTCTTTTCGAGCCTGACTGCTTGTCTGCCACCTTCACTGTGTCAACTCGAGCCTGATTGCTCGTCTCCCTCCCCCACCATGTCAATTTGAGCCTGACCGCTCTTGTCCCACTCCCACCATGTCAGTTCGAGTGCACTCGCTCATCTCCTGCCCCCACCATGTCTTTTCGAGCCTGACCATTCATCTGCCACCTCCACCATGTCAACTCGAGCCCAAACGCTCGTCTCCCTCCACCACTGCATCAATTTGAGCCTGACTGCTCATGTCCCACTCCCACCATGTCAATTCCTGCCTCCACCACGTCTTTTTGAGCCCAACTGCTCATCTGCCACCTCTACTGCATTAATTCAAGTGCAACTGCTTGTGTCCCACCACCATATACTCTCAAATGCTCGTCTCCCACCCCCACTGTGTCAATTTGAGTGCAACCACTCGTGTCCCAGCTCCACCAGGTCCTCTCGAGCCCTATTGCTTGTATCTCACCCCCACCATGTCAACTTGAGCTGGAATGCTCATCTCCTGCCTCCACCACATCAATTTGAGCCCGACCACTCGTCTCCCAATCCCAATAGGCCAATTTGAGCACAACCGCTTGTGTCCCACTTCCATGCACTCTCGAGTCCGAATGCTCATGTCCCACCCTTGCCGTGTCAATTTGAGTGCAATCACTCGTGTCCCATCTCCACCATATGTTCTCGAGCCTGATTGCTCATGTCCCACCCCCACCATGTCAATTCGAGCTGGAACGCTCATTTCCTGCCTCCATGTCAATTCAAGCCTGACCACTCGTCTGCCACCCCCACTGGGTCAACTTGATCCATCATTTTATTAGCATGTCGATACATAAAATTTTGTAAAGTAGCTACAAAAATATCAGTTTTTTACCATACAACTGCCTGAGTAGCTAGAAGCAAAAGGAAAGGGAGAAAAATGAACCAGAAATTTTTCATGTAGTGCTGTATTATGTTGTGTAGCACTGTCCTGCAGCAGTGTGCAACACTGTCAGCGCATTGTGGCTGTGCTGTACAGTGTGCGGGTTCTGTACAGTGCTATACAGTGCTGTGCTGCAACTGTACAATGGGGGACCTATCTGTCACACTGTAACCACTGTGACTCATTGTAGTCAACTGTACAATTATGCACACTAACCTAGTGGTTTGCTGATGTGGTGGTATGTCATCCTGGGCCTGGTTGGCACATTAATAGCCTCTTCATACAAATGGGGCTTGTCCATATTTGCTCTGCTCAGTCTTTTCTTTATTTGGTATGTCATTCTTTGTCTTGTATGTAGCATGGGTTCACTTGCCCTTCAGGGATGCATTTGCCCATATTGCATTCTTCCATGACAAATTTGCATGTGACAGCTTCAAACCAGCTACTTCACTGGTGTTGCATATATCACCTTTATCTGGATGCTGTACCTGATCTGCTGGGGTCTCTCAGAGGGTAGCAACACTATCTCATGCATGTCAGAGATCATCTTTTATGGAATCCTGGACATAGCTGATCCAGTTTTCCTCTTCGGCTTCATAGGCTATCTATCCCAATTTGATGACAGGCAGGTTGATTTTCCCGGTTTCTTGCATGTGGATGGGATTGTGCCAGCACAGGACAGTGGCTTCCTGTCAGAAAGGTCCACAATCACAGCAACAGGAACTACAGGGACCACAGGGATCCAACAATGCCTAGCCTTGATCAAAGCTTTGTTTATTTTCACTTATGTCCTCTTTTTTTCATCTATGTAGTACTGTATTTGTATGACTCTTGCCCAAATGAAATGTACACTTTTCTTGTGGGTGATGGTGGCAGTGGTCATTGTCCATCCAAGACACTGCCATGAGTGGGTGTAAGAGAGACCACACTGTCAACAGCCCAATCATCATCATCAATGTTCCTCTAAGCTAAACTGCACTCTTGATTCCACCCATTCATTGAAGTGTTCCTCATCTGCTGCATTTTCAACCAGCCACAAAGACTGAACAAGTACCACATTTGCATCATGTATGCCAGACAACAGTCATCCACAACCTCATTGGCTAGATATGCTCGCACAATGTCCCCAGACACCTCTGCCCACAACTTAGACTTTTTCAGCTCCTTTTGGGGCATGGGTGATGGCAGTCTTGACGTCCTCTTTGCACGCATGTGTGACACAGCTCACACCATGGAGGAACTATGAAAACTTTGGAAGAATGGTATGTTGCTTTCTCTTCTATGCACACCATCATCCCCAGTACGGCTCGTTTGCTCATATGTGCCATCAGGTTGTTGATCAAGGATGAATACACCAAATGGCTCACAAAACTAGCCAAGATGGCAATTGGTAAGGACAAGATCAGGTACGTGGGTTCGATTCATCCTCCCCTCAACTTCTGATCAACCTCTACAGGGAACTGCATAACTTGATTGACACCATCTGACTCGAGTCCAACAGACAAGCAGGGTACCATTCCCAACTTGCACAACAAATTGAACAGACCTGGAGGGCCAGGTCAGCATCTTTGTCATCAGACAACAACAACACAGAAAAGTCTATCATTTTGTGATTGAGAAAGAGTTCAAGGCCAGACAGACCAGGGACCAACAGGCCAGCAAAGTGCATGAAAAGTACTGGTCTGACTGTCTGTGCATCTGCTTGTACATGGTGCAGTCGACACTCGTGCAGGGAAAGGATCTGGAAAGGACTCATCTCAAGCTGGAGCAGGCACAACAGACAGTCCAGGTCAATGAGAATGATTATGCCCAGATGACAAGGACATTCCAGGACACGATGCTCAAGTGGGAGCAAGATTGGAAGGTGTTTTGTGATATGTGTCAGGATCTCGAGGAGGAGAGGATCGAGTTTATGAAGGATAACATGTGGGCGTATGCCAACACCATGTCGATGGTGTGTGTGTTGGATGACGAGGTGGGTGTTTGCTTGCATCATCACTCGGATGGGTTTACTCATTTTTCATTTCATTGCCAGTCATGTGTTACAATCTTCCTCTGTGACGGATGACATACCAGTCTTTTTCCCTACATCGTTGAGATTCCTCTTATCCTAACAACCTTGCCCAACGACCGAGCACCAACTTGTCCTTCTTACATTGGTGACCTGTCCTCTTATTGTCCTTGCCGGACACCTACGCGTCCCCGTTTCTCTTTCTGCTCTTCTCTTCCAGACCAGGACACTATCACTTGAATCCCCAGGCGATACCCATGGACCCGATTCTTTCTATAATGTTCTTCAACCTTCCTTGATGACGCGGCCTCACTAATGATCTCAGTTACCATGAACACTGCCCCATTTCCGTTCTATCTCTTTCTTCATCATTCCATCAATGACACTGCCATCCCTAAGGCTCCATTATATATACTCATCCCCATATTCTCACGTCTTCTTTTCCTTCTTTTCCTCACATTTCTTCTATGCACCCACAAGGCATCTACTCCTGTAGCCCTGCCCCGTCGTCCCCTGTACTCCTAGTTCTCTTCCTAGTGTTTGCAATCTATCAGCCGTTTCACTGAGACCCCTGGAGCTCGTCTAGCTCTCAACACCTCAATCTTGACTCTAGTCATCGAACCGGCCGTCTGCCGAATCCCTCGTCTTCAACCTAGTTGGCCATCTGCCAATCACCTAAGTTCCTCACCCAGTCGGCTGTCTGTCGAATCCTTAGTACCTTTCCCAATCAACCCCCCATCAGGAAACCCCTCGTAACTACCCCAGTCGGCCGTCCGCCAAGTTCCCAGCAGCAACCCCAGTCGGTCGTCCGCCGAATCCTCAGCAGCAATCCCAGTCGGCCGTCCGCCGAATCCCCAGCAGTAATCCCAGTCGGCCATCCACCGAACCCCTGACCCCGACCTGATTGACATCGACCGTCAGTTGACTTCCCCCGGCCCTAGTGTTTGTCGACCACATGTCGACTCTCTTTACCCTAGTCTACGTCGACCTATAGTCAACCTCCCTGACCCTGAGGACACAGTGTCTCTTTGTGAGTACCTCCCTCAGAGAACCTCGACCTCGAGAGTTGCCTTCGCGTAACATCATGCAAGAAAATGCATCTCACTTTGGAACAGTTGGAACCTGAAAAGGATATGGAAAACTTTGTACATGATTATGGAACAGAAAATGTGATCCCTGAGCCCCCCATGTTCATCAACTATGCGAACACTGATGCACCCCTGGTGTCATCCAGCTGGATTGTCACCCGACCCTCCAGCTTCATCCGTGCTACTCAGAGACCTGGATGCACTGTGACACTTGGACAAGATGATGAAGCCTACGACAACACAAACCATGCTGGTGTAGGTGCCAGCAGTAGTGGTGTTCCACCTCGCAACATGGCTGCTGACACCGCTGCCTTGTCAAGAAGTGCAACCCAAAAGTCTATGACAAGCCCTCGGTCACAGGCGAATGGCATCAACAGACATGTATCTCCTATCCGAGACCCTCAACCTCAGACACCAGAGCATCACTCCAGTGGTTGCCCAGTCTGCTCTGGCAGGTGATCCTGTTGATCTGACAGTCTCCAACACACAGCTTGTTATTTGTGATCACACCTGGGACATTGACCTGAACAAGGATCCCCTGCAACAAAAGACTGCTGAGCTGCAAAGATCGCCTCTGGTAGGCGAACAGGATCTGTTGGTGAAGCAGATGGTAGAGTTGAGTATGGCTGCTGCTGCCAGTGGATCTGCAAGAAGGAACATGATCCATCGGGATGGCCTGCCATTGTCTGTCGAGTTGTGCAAAGGCACCAACAACTCATTGTCCATGCCTCACCAGCACTGCACCACATGATTTCTGTAATTCAGCTGAGATGGTTGTTGGGTTGTACATGCTTGCACAGGTGCCATCATGCTCTGCCTCACCTAACCTGCCCAGGGTTGTGTTGGCAGCACCACCCCCTCCCTCTGTACCCCCTTCGATGTTGCATATACATACCTGTGGAGCAAATCATGAGTGGGCATCAGTGTCCCTTCCTTGGTGAGCCTTGCAGTAGATCCAACTTGTATGTTGGCCCACCTCTGCTGATTGTCAATCAGAATCCTGATCAGGGTGCCCCTTGTCCGACAAGCAGAGGCGGGTATCCAGGCATTGGCACCCAGTCATTGATTCCACATCCCCAATTGCCTGCAAAAGGCCCCAGCCTGACGGCCATTCAGCCTTACAACAGAGGCCCTCCTCCCACTGCAAGCACACCTCCCAGTAATGGTGCACTCATCCACAGCATGTCTGTTTCGCGTTGACCGGTGATGCCAACCAACCTGGTTGGTATTGCCCTTGGACTGGATGGACGGGTGGTGCACAATATGATGGTCCAGACCGGCTGACAGGCGCCAGTGCATTACCAACATCCCAGACTGCCTCCTCAGGTGATGCTGTGGAGACCTATGTCTTCCTGGCCTTGTATCTGCACATCCCACACCATCCTATTATCATTCCACTTCCCTCTTCCCTTCGCAGACCATCCTAATCAATCCACTATCTAATCTGTGTATCTGCTCATCCAAAAGCTTCAATCTGCTGGTTGGATTGCCTAGGAAGCTTCGTCCTGTCCTTGTCCTTTGTCCTCATCATTTAGGATTCGCTGGTGAGTCATTCTCTACCCTTCTAAGCTAAGTAGCATAGTTGTTACAATAGTAACTATGGACTTGTTTCGTATCCTATCAGTCTCAGGTGTGCCTGGACTATAAGAGATTGTACCTGACATTTGTAATGTCAGTTTTACCCCTTGGTTCACTCACCCCATCACGTTCGATCCTAAGTTGCTGCCACCATTCTCTCCGTCTTTCTCCCATTCTTACGACCTTCTGCTATATCCTCACTACCCTCACCGTCGAGGAAGTGTTAGGATCATCCATTTACCATCCGCATCCATCCGCATCTGCATCCGCTGCATCCTAGAGTCACTTGGACTCTTCTATGAACCTTTCTGAAGGGCCTTCATTGCCTAAGCATTCTCCTCCTCTCTATCCTCTCTTCTTGAATCCCTAGGGTTGAACATTTTGTACCCTTCTACCCCCTTGCTACTGACTACCTTGGATCCCCCTATCCCCCAGGACTCAGGAGCTACTTTACAACTGGAGCCCACCATGAGGAGATTCAGTTGAGTCGACTCGGAGGACCCTTAGGCCCACTGCCCACTGACTCAAGCTCGAAAATTTACTCAAGCATTTCCACCATCTCAAACTATCTGACGACTCTGACTTCTTCGTGCCGCTTGAAACAGATTGGTCTGACTCATCCGAGGACTGACCTGCGGTATCACCTTACTTGATGTCACGAAGGATACTTGATCCTGATGACGTTTCATCTCTATTCATCCAACCCGACAACCATATGGACAGCTCCAGTTCTATCTCAACTGAGCATCTGAGGTCTTCTGAAGAATTTGATAATCCTGTCACCCCTGATCGACAAAGCAGGTTGCCTGACTACGAGAGTTTCAGCTCACCTGTAGTTCCAGGAGCCTTCACTCATTCCTCGCCTCGACCGGTCTGACCTGTCAGATGATCGCCTTCCCCTGACAACTGGTCATCTTCCTTAACTCCACTTCCGTCCTCATCTGAGAACCCTATAAGCAACCCGCCCGACTCCCCGCCATCACAATCTTTATCCTACCTTTTTGACCCATCTCTTTCCTTCTCTCAGCACCTATCCGCTGACGATCTGCCCATCTTTGAGCAATCTGCCACTCACCCTCAACTTCCTTCCTCTGCTTCTTCTTCTTCTAGACCATTCAACACTCTTTCCTTCATTTCATATTCGCATCCTCCTGCACAGTCTAGGAATCCTCATCATCCAACAAGGACTTCCGCTGCCCACCTGGTACCATCTCTCAACTGTCTCATGGCTAACAACCCTCCTCAACAGATGCCCCTTCAGGGAACCAAGGATGCTACCAAGTTTGATGGGAAGGTTCCTGCTCTTCTCCCTCAATTTTTCGAGGATGTTGACCTTTTGGCAACTGCTGCTGGTATCAATGATGCTGAGAAGATTCGCTATGCCATGCAGTATGCGGACCTCAATGAGGCTGAGGTCTGGCAAACAGTATCCGCCACTTCTGCTGCAATTCCGGACTGGGATGACTTCGTCAACCAGGTCAAGGAACTGTATCCGGGTTGTGAAGGATCCAACTGCTTCTGTCATGCGGACCTTCATTACTTAGTGCAGGATTCTCAGATGGCTTCCATGTGCAGTCAGGAAGACCTAGGCGAGTATAGATGCAAGTTTACCAAAATTTCTTCTCATCTTGTTGACACTGGGAAGCTCTCTGAAACTGAGCGGAACGACCTCTTCCTTCAAGGATTTCCAAAGTCAAGGAGAGGATTCATCACTGGTTGTCTAT
Organism: Xanthoconium stramineum; assembly: GCA_038090315.1. Lineage (NCBI taxonomy): Eukaryota > Fungi > Basidiomycota > Agaricomycetes > Boletales > Boletaceae > Xanthoconium > Xanthoconium stramineum. Next base: position 7,529 of record JBBPMO010001286.1, read on the forward strand.
TACCAAATTCGATCTTCATCCAGATGATCTGTATCCTATGGCGGATGTACTAACCACTGCGAAGTTTCTACTTACTGGATCCACTTATAGATCAGCCTTACCTGACCTGCTGAGTGCTTACGACCAGCGTGGTTTAGCTGGGTATCCACATCCTTATGCACCCACATACCAACCGGCGACTCAGTTGCCTATACCACCAGTGTCTACATCTGGAAGTGCTCCCATGAAAGCGGAATATGGCATGACTGGTCGACGAGAGATACTCTGTGCATTTTGTGGGGGACCAGGTCATTATGCATCCCAGTGCGAGATTTGCGAGCAATACATTGCTGTGAACCGTGCGATCCGCAGCATGGATGGAAGGTTGTACCTTCTGGGTGGTCAGTGGATTCCTTGTATACCCGGTTGTAAATGCATCCAAGCTTGCATCAATCAGGTAGAGGCTGAGAATGCTGCTGCATCTCAGGCCATTGTTGCTGCGTCAACGAGCATTCCTTGAGAATCCGCTGAACAAAGTGCTTTGGATCCACTGCTGCATACAACAGTCGGAATCCTATCTGTTGCAGAATCAGCAGATGCTACCTATGAAGTCTCTTCTTCTGCAGAAATGGCTAACCCAGATTTTCAGCCTTATCTTGTGAAAGCTTGGGCTGCCTACCAAGCTGCCAAGTGATTGAACAATGACCTGCTCAAGGGCATCATGACACATGACGTATCATTGGCCAATTGGATTCATCCACTGAAGGTTCCGGATTCAGCTGGATTCAATCAACCTTCAACCAGTATGCCTTCTCTCACTGTCTCTAATGCTAACATTTGTTCTTCCCATACCGTCCAACTATCTAGCAATACAATGAATGAGAGTGTGTCAGGGCAGATGCTCGAACCCCCTAGCATTGTGGTACCCATCCAGGACCTCATCGCTGCTGTACCTGACCTCCAGGAGCAATTCTGTGACATCACTGCAGTGAGACATACCTCTCCCCCAATTGATATGGTTCAATCTGTTGGTGACCTTGACACCACTCAATCCTTTAATTGTTTCATGACCATTATTTCTGATGAACACCCAAGTAGCAATCAGACATTGACCCCATATATCGAGGATCCTGAGGAAACCTGTTGTTCTCCAATCGTGCCCTCGGATCTGGGGGATGACATGTCAGAATCCTTGTCTTCCCTGGGTGATTTATCATCTGCTTCTTGTTATCCGCTTTCTCAATCAATGACTTCATCCTTGCCTTTTGAATCTTCCTACTCGCAAAAGCAATCCGGTTTACAATCCGCTTCCGCTTCCATCTTATCATTACATTCCATGACCGACCAACTGACCTCATCCATTTTACCTTGTGTTCCGGATTGCAACTTGCCTTCGAATATTCAAATTGTTGACCAAGATCCTCTTGTCTATCTTTGTTCCATTTACTTCCTTGCACCCATTCAACCTATTGTTAAATTAGATCCGACCTTGCTTTCTTTACTCCTTGTTAACCAACCGGTGGATCCAAAGGTTGTCTCCATTCTAGGTGAAAGCCTGAAGGAGTACCAAGTCATTAGACACCTTCCGCACAATCTGCCCACCGGTTTGGAACCATTAACCACTGACTATCAATCCCCAGATCCCTACATTACCCATCAATGCAAGGACCCTTGCTCTCTCGATCCACTACTGGATGTGATCGCAAAGTCCCCCGCATCCCCTTCCTTGGCTTGTGGATTCTTCCCGAGCCAGGAGGCTCGCATTCAAACCTCCCCTCAGGGATTTCCACATCATATGATACGTTATCCATTTTACCCTGGCCTTTGTCCAGTGAACCTCTGTTTCACCCTGGGATTAGACCAGTGATCTAATTCTCAATCTGTTTCATCCCGGTTTTCACCTGGTGTTCTCATCCATCTCTCGAATCAAACTAAAAACAAAACAAAGAATCCGCTACGTTACCAAAAGAACAAACCATCATCTACATCTCCCACTCTATCATATCCGCTCTACCCTTTCTTCGAACAAAACAAAAACAAATGCCCTTTTGTGTCTCAATCCTTACTTACCACCTTTATACTTCGTCCTCATGCAGAGACACCGCACCCATTGGTTAACTCCTACAATCCACCAACCATCTGTCGGACTCAGGTGCAATCCAAGAAAAAGAACTGTCTGTCTTCCTCATTTTCACGCCTAAACATCTGCTCTTTTCATGTTTTTGGCCTCATGCTGATTAATCCTTGCATCATGTACAGACCCCAGCGATTCTGATTGATGATAGACAGGACTGGACTCAAATGGACAACCACGGATTCACTTGGATTCTTGGACGACTTGGATACCGTTGGATTATTTTATATACAGGTTATAGGGGGGCGAGCTACTCTACACATCAGCCAGACCCTCCTTCATTTCCGCCAACTTCTCCAACATACCCACCACCTCTGACTCCATCCCTCTCATCTGCCCGAGGATGGAGTGGATGTCCACCTCCATCACATGCATCCACCCAACCGTGTTGTGCATCGTCAACTTGAGTGCCATGACTTGCGACCATGTGACAGGCTTGCCTGATGCGCTTGCATGGACGGGCATGGTGATGACACGCTTGCCATGTGCCCTGCTAGGACCCGGTTCATCGTCATCTGAGACCTTGATCGTCTTGCGCGTGGACCCCTTCTTGCGGATCTTAGGCACTGGCCTCACTTGATGACTCATCAGCATGTGTCGACCTTAATCCAGTGACCACATACCTGGCGCCTTGCCCTTCTCCTCTCCTGTGCCACCCTTCCCTCCTTGTCTGCTGGACTTATCGCACTTGCCCTTCAACTTCTGGCATGCGTTGCACATCCGGTTTGGCAGCCCGATGCACTTCTTCTTCAGACTTGCGCATCGACCGCATGGGGGCTTGTGCTCAACTTCCTTGTCACTATCCACCTTGTCTTGCTCTTCCTCCAGAGGCCGCTGTGCATCTGGTCAGTGTCGCCCAATCCACTATCAATCCACTTACCTTGTGTCGTATGTGGATCACAACCTCCATGCTGCGCATGGACCTGTGCACAGATGGGGATGAGGCTGGCATCACCCTCATTGCACAGAACTCAATCCGCTTTGCAGGTGCTGGTTTTGCTGTTGGTTTTGCTGCAGGCGTCGGTTCCTTCTCCTTCTCTTCCACCTCGCATGTTGGGCTTGCCTCATCATCAAACAGGTGCACAGCCTCATTGCTGACGTCTTCCTCACCATCTGCACACGCTGGCTCCTTACCCTTGTGCGATGCTTCCTCCTCCTCTGCCTTGTGTGCCACGGATTCTTCCTTCGCCTTGCAGTTAGTGCTTGAAAGTCCGGTCCTTAGGACCAGCAAAAGACTGGAACCTAACCGGACCGCAACCAATCAGGACTGAGACCAACAAAGACCAAACAGTCAGTCCTTGTCAGTCTCGGTCTTGGTCTCTGTCTTTTTGTCAAGCAGCAAGACCGACAAAAGACCGATCAA
>JBBPMO010001287.1:0-10990 GCA_038090315.1 Xanthoconium stramineum
TGACTGTGATGTTGCTGGTTAATCATTGAATCTACAGTTCCATTGTTGTTTCCCCTTTCACATGGGTCGAGCAAGGTTTCTGCCGACGCCAGGCGGCACTTCCCCGAGTGACCGAACTGGTCCGGAATCGTCACTTCCTGCATCAAGATTTTCAAGCTTTTCCCGAACGTCAAGAAAATTAGGTGCCTGGGATGAGTGCGCAGCCCCCGTCTGCGAAGGCGTGAGCAGTGGCATGTTAGTCGAGGAGGATTCTGGCTGACGGGTTGAGGGGTCCTCGGGCTCAGTTTTTATGGTTGTCAGGTCTTCTGGGTCCACCTGTTGCGTCATTCATTTCCACCTGCCCTGCCCATACCTGTAAGTTGGGCAAGGTGATCTGGCAGGTCACGTTCAATTGCATGCATCGAAAAGACTATGGTGTGAACCGAGGGTCACAGCGGTCTCAAAGCCAAAAACAGAAAAAGAAGCCGCAGTGGCGGCCCGTCACAATCATCCAAATAAGGAAACTCTCCCAGCACAGGCCGTGCTATATCGTGTCGTTGAACCAAGATCATGTCTTCCTGCGGGAATCCGTCCACAGACAATGATGAACTTATGCCTCGTATGTGATCAAGTCACAATCTACCAACCTTTATCGACTCTTCCCAGGGCGTCTCAGATTCAGCAAAGGGAAAAATTGTATAAAATGCAAGGTCAATCCGGGAAAGATCGTGATACGACATGCAGTGTACTGCAAGTAGGTCCCTATTTCAGTAGTACATTTTATGTGCCCTAATTGATCTTCAGGGAGTGCTTCACTCCTCTCGTGACTTTGAAGTTTCGAAGGGCCCTGGAGCCCTCCGTTAATGCAAATGCCGGGACATCCAAGCGACCAAAACTTAAAGCATCGGGAAGCCTGGTACTTGGCTTTTCTGGCGGCCTTGGCTCATCCGTCCTTCTTGACATGGTTCATAAAACATATTTCGCAAACGGCCCTCCCGCTACTGCCGAGCCTCGAGGAGGCACCAACCACCCACGAAGTACAAACGTATGGACATCGTGCGCGGTATGCTATGTGGAGGCATGCAGCGCATTCCCTGAGGTGTGAAAGCTTACCATTACCACGTTGAAACAGCTATAATTAAAACCACAGACGCGCGACAGAACGAACGAGGTTATGAAAGCTGTTGCATCCTACCCAAAGTTCGACTTCATTCCGCTTCGTCTTGAATACGCTTTTGATGATTCATGGTGGCGTGCGATTATGACGGTGGATCAGGACCGACCACAACTTGCGATTGAACTAGGGAAAGATGGATTGTACACCGAAGGTAATTTCAAAAACGTGTACTAGAAGTTGATGATGATCGCTCCCAATAGCGTTACGCCCCGCCGCATACCGTGACCTCTCTCCCGTTGATGCCTTGCACACATACCTTGGATCGCTGCCCACGCAGACAGCCATCTCGAGTGCCATCAGAGTCCTTATCCGCCTGCTGCTGCTGTACACTGCCCAGTCGCGTCGAGCATCGCATCTATTACTCGGAACATCACTGACCACGCTCTCTATTTCCCTGGTCGCTTGCATCTCACAGGGAGGAGGTCATTCGATACTCGAAGAATTTCAAGAAGAATGGGAACATGATATACCGGTGCCAAGCGAGAACGCAAAAGCGTTGCGTGTAGTCCGGCCACTCAGGGACGTGACCATGAAGGAATGTTCAATGTTTGCATGGTGGAATTCAATCCATGTTGTGGGTAGAGACGAGCGAACACGTGCTACTGCCGGTATTCCCGGTTTGACGAAAGGTATTCAGAGGTTGCTGCATTCCTGAGTTTTCCTTTCATAACTACTCTGCAGATTTTATTATTAGTTTGGAAAAAGACTACCCATCCACTGTTTCCACGATTGTTCGTACGTGTGCCAAACTGGAGCCCAAATGTGCTTCTTTGGGCTTATGCATACTCTGTCAGCGGTTAGTGTGCACTTTCATAAAATGATCAGGCGACTGAAAACACACAGACCTATCCAAGAAGGGCTAGATGAATGGAAACGCCGGATTTCGATACAATCATACTTTGATACGAAACTCAGCCCAGATCTCGTTTATTTGCCAACGCGAGCGCCGCCGAATAGTTCCGATGTTTTAACCGGATCTGATCAAATTTCTTCAAATTTGACGCGCCTTTGCTATTCCTGCCGGACGACTCTCACTAGCAAAGGTAGCCGGGCCTCAAAGCCTAACCTATTAAAGGTTATTCATAACGATCAAATTCCCTCGTCCGCGCCTCTCCCCGTGTGGACATCTGTGAGCTATACTGAGAATTGTACTCAGGACAAACAGTTTATGGTATCAGGAAGCAGCGAGCTTTGGGTTCGGGAACTCCAGGATGAGGCAGTTCAGCGAAACAAGATTTCTGACTTCTTGCTAGACACCTGAGGCATAGATACCGTGTATCAGAGAACAGAGAATTATACAGCTTTAAACCTGTGTCGTTACTTCGACTGCCCAGCCCCCAATAAATCATGATCACAGGCACAAGATAGCCGACGACTACAAATACTTCAAGGTCAAGGCACCCGTAACGGTCCGCACCCCAACAGTTCTTCCCATCGTTAAACTTGACGACTCCACGATGCTTGGAGAAGATCTCTCAGAGCTGTACGACACCGAGGAGTATCGTGGTAACTTGACCCAGTCGTTCCACGCAAGGAAGAACATTTTGCTGAAGTCGCATGGAAGACCTCCCTGGTGATATTTCCGGAACTAGCAGACTTCTCCAAGCAGTCTCTAACGCGCGCTTCTCGTAAGGTATAACGAAGACGGCCTCCCTGTATGCGATGCGTTCGTCATTGGAATAGCAGGTGAGCACTGGGTCTACCCGTAATGCACATGTTTAACACTAAATGTCGTACGATTCTTTGTTGTAGGAGGTTCAGCAAGTGGAAAGGTGAGGTTTATTCTGTATAGTGGACACGGCAGTAACCTCCTCCAGCCAGACCCATGTTGCTAGACAAATCGTGAAGTCGCTGGGATCGGTGCCAACTATCGTGATTCTGTCACAAGTACGCATCCTCTGCCAGTGGTGGAAAGGCTTGTTTGATCTTTGGTCCAACAGGATAGTTTCTACAAATACCATACCGAGGACGAAATCACGCTTGCTCACGCAAATCGATTCGACTTTGACCATCCTGAGGCTCTCGACATGCCAATGTTCGCAGCGGTATGTGATTTGGAGAGTTCGGCTCGGTGTACACGTGGCTCATCAACGTCATTCTTCGTAGTGTGTTGCGGACTTGAAGGCATGCAGACAGACCAATATACCGGTATACTCGTTTGCGGAACATCAACGACTAGATGAGACAAAATACCTATATGGTGCTTCCGTTATAATTGGTATGGAGCGTTTACCTCACAAGTCTGAGCGGTCTTAATGTCGCTTTAGCTGAGGGTATCATGGCGTTGCACGACCCAAGCTTGCGTGATTTGTATGACCTCAAGGTGAGCTTATGTACTGGCATATGAATTCTTCCTTGATGTCGTCTAGGTATTCGTTCAATGCGACTCGGATCTCATGCTTGCACGACGCATTCAACGAGACGTTAAAGAACGTGGTAGGAGTGTGGAAGGTGTACTGGAGCAGTACGTTTCTCGTGGCCTGTCGTCTCCACAAGGTATTTAGCTGGATTGCAGGTACCTTCGCTTCGTCAAACCGGCCTTTGACAACTTCGTTCTACCAACGTCCCGATTTGCAGACATCGTAAGATGCTCGAATCTATTACGTCGCCCGTTTCTGAACTCTGCTGCCCCAGGTTGTTCCTGGTTCAAACAATTCTGTGGCTATCGACCTCATCTCCACCCATGTTAGGCGACAAATGAACGAACGAACCCGACATTTCCGAAAGCACATGGCCGATACAAGTATCAACAAATCTCTCAAACACATCGATGACCACGAGGAGTTGAATGTAATCGTGTTGCCGCAGACACCCCAGCTAAGGGTTAGTCTGACACATGGTGCACGTGTCCAACTTCATATATCTTTTTGTCAGGGTATCTATACCATTTTGCGTGACCAGACGACATCCCGCCAAGACTTCATCTTTTCTGTTGATAGACTCGCTACTTTCCTGGTCGAGAAGGCCATGGAACTACTCCCATACAGAAACAAGATCGTCACGACCCCAACCGACACGGAAACATCCGGCAAAGAACTCGATGTCAACGTATGTTCATAGTGACAACACTGGTCTCCGTCACTCATCTAGTTCACTAGCACATTTGTGGTGTTTCCATCATTCGATCGTATGTTGGCTGATTTTTCCCTCGAAACTGAACTCACAACCGCGTTCAGAGGTGGCCCACTTGAAAAGGGTCTACAACGAGTATTGAGTGATGTGGCTATCGGCTCTCTGTTGGTACAGTCGGATGCCAAGACAGGAGAACCGCTGCTCTTGCATGTCATGCTTCCCAAGTGTATCCGCCAGAGACATCTCGCGGCCGATACCTGGGTTTTCGTATTGGATGCGCAGGTAACTGACCTTAGTCTTTGCCTTGTAGCAACTCAAAGTTGACGTCACACGAGATTGGCACGGGTGCATCGGCATTCATGGCCATCCGCACTCTCTTGGACCACGGCGTCCGACAGGATCACATCATCTTCGTTACGTTCCTGGTGGCTCACAACGGCGGTATATCAGTGCTTCACAAAGCTTTCCCAAAAGTAAGGATAGTCTGCGGAGCTGTTGACGAAGGTTTGCGGGAAGCGTGGCTTGAACATTACCACTCTCAAGGTGAAGGGCATCATTACGGAGATGGGAGGAAAGTTTGGATTATGGAACCTGGCATGGGCCATATTGGTACGTCAAGCATCTTGACATAACCCCTCTCATCTCTAATTGATCTGCTGTTTAGGAGACCGCTATTACCTATAGGTCCAACGACCAGAAGTCCATGATATGGGACATTCATTGGCTAGATCGGTACATCTAATGATATAAGGTTGTAAAGGACAATGGTCTTGAAAAGAACGAGTGTTGGAAATGTACAATGCGAAGTATGTGTATGAAAGTATTCATTAAGGCGGTGGGTCGTAACGGTGTCCTTTGCGAGTCTCAACTATCTGTTGCAACACTGATTGCACAGGCCGCAATCCCATCTGGCTGATCTGAAAATAAGCCTCGTTAATACCAAGAAGGATCGCATCAATTCAACCACAAGTACCTGGGTAATACCAAAATGAAACCGCGATGATCACATATAGTGCTGTTTCTGATATGAGGTGTTGTTTAGCATGGCCTCAGGGCAACTCACATATAAGGATTGCGCCGTCCAGCCAATTAGACTTGCCGTCTGCGACGACGTGGCTCATTGTTTGTACTATAAAGCCACGTCAGTTCGGGTTTTCATGTTACAAAACACCACTTGCCAGCAATGTAAAGTACCTGATAAAGATGATGAGCCTGCGGGCGATTATTCTACACAGGTATAACTTACGATCGACTCAAACGGATCAAAAAGCAATACCAACGGCTTGTTTAACGCCCATCCGAGAATCACCATAAAACTTTTACAATTCGCTGTCTGACCGTGAACAAACTGGTGAGATATCAAGTGACGCACGGAATGATGAATAGTGTGATTTGCTACAATATCGCTCTGAGCGTCAAACATGGAAAATTGGAAATATACAGTAACATACTATTGCAGAGCCGACAGCAACGCTGACACTTAGTCCAAGTTGATCCTTCACGGAGACGTTCATTGCAGTGACACATTCTAATTTATAGACTTCTTGAGTGTTTGAAATCCGACACGGCATGGGGATGGCTGACCTGCGATGGAGCTGACAGCTGGGAGCATGATTAAACCGATCCACTGCTTGGTGATAGACGTATCTATCCCGTCCATGCTTTCTACAAGCTCTTCTGCGTTGAATGTCACTAGCTGGTGCATATTTCGGCTTTCAGTTGCCCGAGCACCAGATCAGATGCAACTCACGATGGTCACTATGATCAACAGAAGCAAAGTCAGGGTCAAACTCAGTCTCGGCTGTTTCGAAGACTCGGTCGAAAGGGTGGATCCTTGACTGGGTGGCGGAAGCGGATTCATAGGTTCAGGCATGTTTCGGTGGGTCTCCTCATTCATGGTCGACACTTCGTCCTCGGACCTCCACAGGGACTTCGGAAGAGATAGTCCCGAACCCCCGGGTGATACATCAATCTCGTGCTCTTTCATGGCCTGGTTTACCAACCGAATAGTGGGGTGCGAATCAGTGGTCTTCTCAGCGTTGACCGCGTTGTTCAAAGAAGAGGTCGTGGGGGTCGTTTCAGAAGGTGAATTGAGGCTGGATTTTCTGTTAGATGTCCCAAAAAATGTACTCCTTGATGCTGCGGTCGAGCAAGACCTCCAACGCATAGAATCAGATTCAGACTTTGACGTCTTCAAGGTCTCCATACTGAAACGAGCCCTTTCGGAGATAAAACGGGGGTTCATAGGAATTGAGACCGACAGCCTGTTACTCTTTTGCTTCGTATCCTTGTAGAGATGTGGATGGGACAAGAACTGAAAAATGAGATAAAAGACGTAGACTGTATCAAAGGGTAAGCGAAGGTTCACAACCAGCACACCCCACTCACTGAAGAGGAGAACAATGGACACCTGTTGAAGAACTGTATGAGACCCTGCGTGAGTCGAGTAAAACACTCACTCCATGACTCATGTTCAGTATAGATTTCCTCTGATCCGCAGCACTTGACTCGTGGACACCACTGAGTACAAAATGGTACGCAGCTGGAAGGAGTAATGCACCGACACTGATGCTAAGCAGTGAGGAATGAATCTGCGTAGCAGCTGCTCCAGAGGTCAGTGGCGACTACAATAGTTCAATGATTTGGCTTACTCTGATCAAGTCCTTGTTCCGAGAACCGTAATCCACCGGCAAAAAAGCACATTCCGAGGACCAACACTAGTGTATAAGAAATCAGGAGGTGATCCCTTTAATTGTAGAGAAGTGAGGGAACGCACAGAGTTTACTCAGTATCGAGCCAATCACTGCCGCCCGTAGAGTAAGTAGCGGGCGACTGCGAAGAGAAAGATTACCAACGCGAAGACTGGACGACACGGAGTTCGCATCTTTTCAATGCGGTTATCTGTGAATGTATGTCAACTCGGTGATTGTATTGGCTACCTTGATAAACCCAACACCAACCGCGATGACCAGCTCGACGCTGGGATGGAAGAGGTTAGTCGGTGACATCATGGAAATCGAATTGCATACGTATTGCTCTTGGATCCCGGAAGAAGCGAGTTAGTGCCAACTGGAACACGGTATCTTCCACATACCATGCTCGCATTAAGAAGCCCAGTTTTTGCTCCGCCAAATCTGATAGCCAGCTCTCGAGTAGAGAGGTCGTGAAGCTATTTCAAATAAATAACGTGAAGGGTCCTAACGAACAGCATACCTTTACGAGCGGGATCATTGAGAGAATAGAAACTGTAGCCTTGATTAGATTGCATTCTCATGTTTAAGAATGTCACCCACAAATAAAAACCAGCCTGTGATGTCTCCCCATGATGGAACTGAGGATCCACTGTACTCGATTAGCTTCGCCAGTTCACAATCTCTGAAGAGACATACCGAGGCCGGTATGAGGAGCAGCAACACGTTCAACCCTGTAGAAAAGAGCAGGATTATAATGAACCCAAGCGACGGCTGCTAGAAGCGTGATTCCTACAAGAGCAACATATTATGACCTTCCAACCCTCCCACATCCGCATAGCAGGCTTCTTGCCATCACTCGTAGCGTTGCTTGAGCTCATTTCCTGCTGACGCACCGGAAGGTCCGGCAGCGAAGGGTAATTCCATCTGAAAGGCGACTCTCTAAACTCGCCGCGGTGGTGAGAGCCGCCATCGGGGTGCGGCGGGACCAAGTTGACGGAGGAAGAACATGATACCGCTGAGAGTCGGAAATCTGACCGGGTTGGTGAGTCAGGCGGACTGGCATCTTCCGTATCGACTTGAGTATGGCCGGTGGTCCGTGACGGGTTGCCCAGGTTTGTTGAATTGTCATAGGCTTGGAGGACGACCAGCGTAGCAGATTCTGGAGAGCCCGGACGAGGCGGGTTGCCAATTGTTGGCATTGAGACTCGGCCTAGCGAGTGTGAATAAAGTGAAGAAAATGGAGCGAAGGAGGGCGGGTAGAAAATAAATAAGCTAAGTATTATACAACCTGTGTTTCGTGACTTTCGTCCAACTTGCCTCCGCTTAGAACATGGAGCGTAACGTTCGTAAATGCATGCCTAATACGGTAATCTAAGTAGCATTTCAAAGTCGATGGCATGTTTCGCAAACGGAGATGGCAGACGTCGGCGGTTGTCGTTTGGACTGGCAAGGGGTTCGAAAAGAGAAGACACAGGTATACTTTATTGTGCGACTGGGTTGGTGAGAGTGGCAAGTCGATGCCACAACGGCCATGTGACATGTGACAGACGCTCTCCGAGTCACACTTAACCCGGTTTGTACCATCGTCGTCGTTCCAGTCCACCATGCTCAACACAGCTCTCCGTGCCGCTCGTCCAATTACCCTCTGCGCAGGCCGTTCAGCCAACTCCACCCCATTTCGCGCCCTCTCCACTACCGCTGCCCGCCGTTCGGGAGCTCCCCCTCCCCAACTCTATGGCTCAGGTGGAAAAACCGGCGAAATCCCCACGGATGAACAGCAGGCTACCGGTCTTGAGCGTTTCCAGCTCCTGGGTGAAATGGAGGGTTACCCGGCCTTTGACCTGGAGCCCCTTGACTCGAGTCGCGTAGGCACTCTCCAAGACCCCATTAAAGTGCATTCTCTGGTGAACCCAACATCCATGCTATTCCGTCGCGCTATCCATTATCTAACGCGTTTTCGACAGGACACTCAACGCATTGTCGGTTGCACTGGCTCTCCCGCCGAGTCGCACGAACTTCACTGGTTCACTGTTCACCAGGACAAAATCCGTCGCTGCCCTGAATGTGGTTCTGGTGCGCATTCAGCGTCCTCCGTGTCATTGCATAGCTCACTCCCTCTTAGCGTACAAACTTGATTACCATGGCGCTGAGCACCACGACGTACACCACCATTGAAGTAAAACACAGATTCCGTGGGCATCCTGCGTAGAGCCTCTATGGTAGCATGTAATTCCGTTGAGTACGCGAAAGCCGGTTTCTTTCTACCCCTACAACAATTCATCACGAGTGGTCCCTGGCCCAGACGAGCTCTTGTGAATCAAGGATGCTTTCCTTGTCCTCCACAGCTTCGCCCTGTGACCTAGATTTGATTCTGTGGTGTTTCCACTGAGCTTACACAGTCACACAACGCTCAGGAACGCTTAAATCGACATTTGCATTAACTGCAAAAAGTCTTGCCTTGTTCAGACCCTCATGCCGAGGCGTGATCTTGCAAGGGAACTTGGGATGTCTATGTGAATGGTTGACGGGGTTGAGTACTTCGAATAAAGAAAGGGAAACCCACGTGGTCGGTCCATATCACTTTTTCGATCTTCTCTTTCGGTTCCCAACATGGTGCTGTCGCGAAGCGAAACGGCGGCCGAAACCAGAGGCAAAGGATGGAGTTCCCAATACCTTCTCTGACGCCGTAAAACGTTCTGGGCAAAAATTCGTCGGGTTGGGGGTAAATGGAAGTATCTCTAGACATTGCCCTTTGCATAGGCGTCAGCACACATGTGGTCACCGGTCTAGTCCAACTAACCAGGCGCGTTCACGAGGATAGTTGCGCCTACAATACTTACGTAGCGCCCCCCATATAACACCCAGTAGAAGAATCAAACCTTTTGGGATGAAATAACCTTCATAGACGTCATCGTTGGGTGTGGAATACCTAGATCGTGTGTAACGCTATGAGCATCGGAGGGCCACATGTATGGTCAGAAACTTCCAACCTAAGAGTGCTATAGGGTGCTATCTTGATCACTGCATCGATATAAGGTAGAGAAGATTGATCTTCCCACCCAGGTAATCTGTCTAGATTCGAACCGATCACCCCGTGTCAACCTCGGCCTGTGCACGCTTCTGCGTGTCGGGGCAGAGAACCATCCCTAGAATGAATACCAACAGTGTCGAGAACGTCTGGTGAACGATAGGTCAAACAAGATAATTTTCGCACTTGGTGAAGCAGCATACCGTTTCCGAAGCAGCTTTATTTTGGCGGAGTAAATTAGACAACACATTCGGAATGTCTCCCCAAGCTTCACGTGCCAGCGTAGGCACTCGCGCATGCTTCCTGGACTATTTTTTTGTTTCACAAGAGTGGCATCCTCTTCCGTTTTGGTTGTTTATCGCATGCGCTTGAGGACGTCGGCATGCTCCAGCTGGTTAGGCTGCTGGCACTGCCGGTCCTTCCACGCTCCCTGCAGGGTTGGGGAACATAGCCATATCATAGATGGAAGAGTCAAAATAAAGCGTTCATGCACATGCCGGACCTGAATCGCCGGGGAATTTCCAGTGGTCTGCGGATGTTGTACGGAAATCCGAAGGACGACCCTATCCCATGACTCATGTGGTGCCCGTTACGACTCGTCACTATGAAGTATGTAATCGACTGACTTTTGGCCCAGGTCATTGATCAGCTGCCTGCTGCCCACGCCAGCACCAGCGCAAATTGGTTCAGAATCAATTGAGAAGAGGTACACACGCATTTCACATGCCTACGGGCCGTTCGGTTCCACCTCGAGCTCGTCGCGGGAGAGCCAGTCAAAGCCATTTGCAGTGCCGCTGATGGAAAACATTGCCGTCATCCAGGATAAAAGGAACGTACGCTGATCATCTATCAGTCGTTGATACCACATTGGTCTAAATGAATCATTATTCAGCTCCCTTTGTCACTGTCATCCGAGCGTTTTTCACCCAACGAACTCGTTGCTCCATCCATGCTCACAACGTTGATGTAGCCCAGCAACGTGCGTCATGTTTGTGTTTTACCGCCTGTTCCATCGTTGTATCAAAACCGTTTCCTCACATC
>JBBPMO010001288.1:0-10987 GCA_038090315.1 Xanthoconium stramineum
ATGAAATGGAGACCAGCGGACCGAAGGGCCGGTGGAAGAGCGAAACGGATCAAGACGAGAAAGGTGAAACGAGAAGACGCATCTAATATTGGAACGGACCGGTTTCAGAGACGTGAGGTGTCAGGGAGGAATGCGGATGGGTTCGGGTGTCGGTCCGGTGAGGCGAGGAATTCGTCAATGGAGAAATAGGGTCCTCCATCGGGGGAGAGGAGAATGTAGGGTATGTCGTGCAGGGGAACGAATTCCGTAACACCTCCCAGCCTGTCTCTCCCTCCGAGACTCTCGTGCCTGAGTCTGGCTTCTCCCAGGAAAATGCCCTCCTCACTGCATCTTTTGTGGCTCGCTCCCCTCAAGGAAGACGGGTTATGGCATCTCCCACTCAGACTTTACCTTGTGTCTATCAACCGCTACCTGCCACACCTTCCACCCAGTGCTTTCTTTGCCACAATCTCGATCACTACTGCAAGAACTGCCCCAACTACCAATGTCCCCACTGTCATGAGATGGCCCCAGGACATCCTTCACATTTGTGCATGTGGACTTGGTGTACCTTTTGCCAGCATTGGGGTCATTCCAATCAAGTCTGCCCACAATGACTTTGTGGAGATTGTGATCAACCAGGCCACCTTTCAGATGATTGTCCTTTTACGAACTTGTCCCCGGAACAGGCCACCCACATCTTTGGAGATGGAACACCTCTGTGATGAGTTATGATGGAAATCGATTGAACTCGTGCCAGGAGCTCAAGTGTATGAGAGGGGTAATGTTATGGTTAGTTACCTGGGCGATACTACTTTCCTTCTATGTGTGCTCTGTTGTCTCTTCTTTCCCTTAGGTCTTGCCTCGTACACAGAGGACCAATATACCTTCACATTAGGTCCCCGTTCCTTTTCTCTCTCACCCATTCCTGAGGGTGAACCTACCCCTGTTTCCTTGCTTCTCTTCATGTCCTGAGTGGGGTAGGACTCTTCATTTGGTTACCATTTTGATCTCTACAGACAGCCTCACTCCTCTAGGTAGTTCTCTTATGCTGCCTACGTGTCCCTTGTTAGTCATACATTCTATAGTCTTCTGTCACCTTCCACGATGGTGTGGCCAGTAGTACTTATATCTCACTGCCGCTGTAATGTTTCTTTCCTTATGCTTATTCTACACAATACAAGGTATCTTGCTGCATCCAAGTCTTGCCTTGCAAATCCCTTGTCCCAAACCTTAGTTCCCTTGTATCTCTCTCTGGACATTGCATCTCTATGTGAGCACCTCCCAGACAAGATAACCTCAGATGCTCCAAGCAGCAAACTCCTTTCACATAACACAGAATAGTGTAGGAAAAAAGTGTAGGAAAAAAGCATAGTGAAGTCTAAGAAAGTGTTATGCGAGTCGACAGACTTATGTTGAGGTCAAGGGGTTTACTTACTCTGAGGGAGGTACTCACAAAGAGATGCTGCATCCTCAAAGCAAGGCTAAGGTTGGGAACAAGAGACAAGGGGACTGAGTCACAACCAGATGAGTTGTGGATTTGTAAGACTGATGCTGTGATTGCATAGAACAAGAATGAAGAGAGGAGTACAGGCTAGACAGGTATTTAAGTACTACTGGTTACCTAAGCAGAAGGTTGTAGAACTATGTGGAATGTTGGACACATGTGACTATTGTGAGAGAGATAATCAAGGGGAGAGATAGTCCTGTAAGGAGACGTGATACTAGAGAGAGAAATGTAAAGTGGAACCAGAGTGTGGAAAAGCGAGTAAGTAAAGATCAACCTTCTTGTGTAGAGGAGTGAAGTGGAAGTAAGGTTGGCATACTACGGAGACGAGAAAGAATACATGAGATAGGAAGAAAATTGTAACACAGCTCTTACAGCAGTCTCAATAACAAGAACTCTTATGAGCCCCTCATACAAACATCCTCAGTTCTCTCATAGCTCACCCAAGCTACTCATCCTTCGTCACTATCCACAAGCCTATACTTTGTGAGTTTCACACAGAGTACTCTATTCCTCACACTGTCTGTGCACCATTGGACATAGCTGTTTGTCTATTCTGATAGGTTATGAGCCCTGCTCTGTCCAAACTATAGTCATCTGATATCACCCAATTTAGTTCCTGATGCACTAGGCTTTGTGGGCAACAATGGAGATCTACAAGATTATTATCTTCGTGGTCTTGCAGATGATCTTAAGGATCACAATAATCCCTTTGTGGATCCTATCACTTGTATACGCTGGTATGCAACTGAACTGGTTGTTATCAACCGAGATCTCTTGGTCTTTCCTCTATAGTCCAGACCTAGAACTTGGGCCTAACCAGATAACATTAATGGTAGGATTTACAATCTGACCAATGGTTAGTCCCATATGAGTTCCACCACCAGCTCTTCTGGATTCTCTGGATTTGTCTTCTGCTTCAAGAGTAGCATCGCTTCCTACTTTATATGAAGTTCCTCCAGCTCACCTCCCCTCTAGAGCCAAGACTGTAGACACCTTGGTCCTAGACGGTGATAATGCTTATAGCGACCACCCTAGACCATTTGGACCTTACCGAGCACAGCCTATCTGCACAACTCGGTTATCCTACCAGTTACCACTTCCTTTCGAACTACCATGCCCTATCTGCTCAGCACCTCTGGAAATTGGCCAGTACTGCATTCATCAAGCGCAAAGAGTCACTGTCCATCATTAGGACATTCGAATTGAATCAGCCACTAGTTCTGAGAATTTCATTTACCTCTCCCACATCACTGGTGGAGATACTTCACTCAATTTGCCTGACGAAACCAGAACTATATTTGATAATGAACCTCTTGCTATCCTAGTACCCAATACTCAGGAAACACAAAGAACCTTTGCCATAGCTAGAAACGCTCCACCTGCCACTCCAGAACAGCAGAATCAGTTGTCTAGAAGTCAACCACCATTATGAGGAGAACAATTCCAACAAGATCCAGACACAGTCATTTCTTTCCAGGTTGACAGAGATCCAGAAGTAGATGATCGACTCACACTTCCTACTTACTCTCAACCACCCTCATATCATGGCACCAGTTACAGAACTCCCAGTCCCAAAGGCATGGCCCTTCCAGAAGGACTGTCTGGTAGACTTGAAGGACCAGATTTGGAATTCCTCAAAGGAGGAAATCATTCATCTAGAAGGAGCACAAGCTGGAGATCCAGAAACTTGAAGTTTCGCACTCTCCACTATCCCCAGGTTGAATTTTGCAGCAGTGGAACCCAACACAACCATGCTTGGGGTCAGAGCAAGGGTCAAACCCTTCATCTCCATGGTGGACTGATTCTCACTGAGGAAGAAGCACTAGTCTCAAACTGCATTGTCGATTCCTTCTATATCAATCCATGCAAGACCCATTCCATGAACCATAAACGATCAGTGGTTGGATTCAGATTTCAAGGTGAGATCATTGCTAGTGCCTATGAAGGTGCAGGATGGGCATTCGAGACCCCTCGTGGTCAAGAAACCCCTCAATCTCTGGTCCATCATCAAGGATACAAAATATTGAGACATTCCCACTTCCTCATAGACAGCTGCACAGAACATATTTTTGAAGCTCTTTCCTCCAATTTTGACTTCTTCCATCATTCTCATTGCTCCCATCTCTGCTTCCATCCCATGCAAACCTGGTACTTCAATCACTTCCATCATCTTTGCCTTTTTCGACACTTCACTGAATCCATTGATCCTAAAGACATTCACCAACGACACTTCCAATGCCTTTTCAAAAAGGCAGAAACCCTAGAAGAATGGAAAGTGATCAATGATGTCTATATGGGAAGATTGGTTAAAAGAAGAAGAGGAGCAGCAATAAGGTCAGAGGCTAAAACACGCTTGCTAAAGAAGTTTATTTAGAATCTTGTACCATATTTCTTGGAGTTTTCTCTTCTCAATTTGTTTATGAAATGCTTTTGCAACCCTCTTTGAGGAGAATCATAAACAGTCAAACTCTAAGAAGGGTATAAGATCTAAATAGGAAGAATGATAAGTGACAAATCCCTATCCTTCTTATTCTTCGATAAAAAACCAGATCACTGATTAAATCTTCAGTTATAACCAGAAATGGCTCTCCCCACTGAACTCAAGTTTGATACAACCATCCTCAATAGGATCCCGCTTCTGGAAGGACAATCTAATTTCTTGATTTGATTGAAGAAGGTCCAGTCCACTCTCATGACTTATTCAGTCTGGGAGATTGTCGATGGATCAATCTGCTGGCAGGATGTTGCCACATTCCATGCCACCATCCAAGCTGCAACAGGACCACCTGTGGTCGCAGCAGCACCTGCCTACTATACAGCCATGGCAGAGAGCAATAGATGGCTTCAGCTAGATCGCAAGATCTGCAGATTCCTTGGCACTGTTATTGGAGATCACCTCCAACAGTACATTGACTTCAACTGGAAAAACCAGGTTACCTACCCCTCTGTCGCAAACAGAGCTTTCAACACTCTCAATCTTCTTTTCAGATCCACTGGACTCTCCAGTTCCTTAAATTCCATCAACTCACTCATATGCATATCAGGATGAAGCATGCAACTGAAGACATGGCCAAAATCGCTTCCCTCTTTGAGGATATGCGCTCTGCTGGCTTAAATCTTCAAGAAGATTTCAAAGAAATGCTGCTTCTTACTCATCTTCCCGATGATTACTTCCAATTCTGCTCAACCCTCATTCAAACAGTCGCAGAACCAGACTTTACCTGTGATCTGATCACCACCCACATTAATGCTGAGCTAAACATGTGCTCATCTCATTCCCTCTCCTCTTGTATTTCTGAGGTTCAGGTTTTTGAACACTCTGCCAACCGGACCATTGCTATTTGATGAGGCCCTCCAGCCAACAACCATTGGCATGGACAAAACCAGCAAGGTTCTCAGAACCAAGCTGGACCATCGAAACCACAGCATGGACCGAGACCTTTCCATCAAGGGCAGGGGCATCAAAACCCCAAACCCAAGATGAGTCAAAAGGACAAGAAGAAACATTCTTATGATCAAAGGCAGAGACAGAAAGGGAAACAACGGGCTACTGTCAATGAAATAGAAGGGTTTGCAAATTCCTGGGAAGGCACTCCACCTGATGCAACAATGGAAGAAGAAGAAGATCCCTGTGCCAGGTTTATAAACCACCTGGAAGTTGAAGAAGATAATGGTATGAATGTGGACTTAGCCAGACCCTCCAACCAGCCCTTTTGAACCTGCTTCTCTTGCTACCCCTGCAGTTGAAGCGGAGTCTCCTATCAAAAGGGGTAAGAATAAGAAGGAAAAGAAGTTGAGGATTTCTCTTGGAGGACTTGTATCTAGCACAACACATCATGGGAACCATGAACAGCTTCATCGTTCTCAAGAGACAAACTCACTTAGGCTTAAAAACCTTCATGATTACACACAACAGATAGCTTCACACCTATCTGACCCTGATTATGATCTGTACATGGAATACAACAATGATTCCCATTACCTGTGTGCTCTGCAAGGAGGAGATACTGAAGATTATCAGATCTTTCAAAGAAACCACTGGATGATAGACAGTGGTGCTACTAATCACTTAACCCCTTTCAAAGAGGACTTCATACATCTTTTTGACCAGACAGCTATTGCCACTGTAGCAAATGGTCATAAAGTAAAAATGTATGGTCCAGGAAAAGTGATCATCAAGCAAGAAGGGTACACTTAGCCTATCACCCTTAACGGTGTTTGGCACGTACCATCTGCTCGACACAGACTTATGTCTGTACCTGCCTTGACAAAAAATGGCTTTCACTGTGAAATAGTCAAGGATAGATCTTCATTTTGGGACAATAAGAGAAATCTCATGATGCAGGGGTCTGCCTTGTCACCTGATAACATTTTACATTGGATTTGGTCATCTCAGATCATACCCTCTGTAAATGTCATTTCCCTCTCACCGGAAGATTCCTACCAACTATGGCATGAATGACTTGGGCATACCTCAAAAAATGCACTAAAGGCTGCATCAAAAAAGCTCAAAGGTGTTCCCTCACTATCCATTCCTTCAACTACCTCTCTGTAAAGGATGTCAGTTGGGAAAGCAAACTGAATGCACATACCTTGACTCTTCCAAACGCACACAGAGACCACTCACTCTGGTTCACATGGATCTAATTGGTCCTATGCCAGTTGAATCACGAGATTGAAAACATTATATCTTGACATTTATCGATGACTTTTTTGGATTTGCTTTAATTGCCTGCTTGTGCAACAAGGATGATGCTCCCCAAAGCTTCATCAAAATGGTGAAATGGTGTGAGGTGCAAGTTGCCTCGACACTAACTTCTGTACATTCAGACTGTGGTGGGGAATATATGGGATCGGCTTTGCAGTCATTCTTCCATACATATGGTGTCACACATCAGACTAGTGCACCTCATACCCCCCAGCAAAATGGTCACGCAGAGAGATTCAATTGTACTTTGCTTGAAAAGGCGAGTGCGATGAGACACCATGCTTGTATGCCTCACATATTCTGGCAAGATGCAGTTCAAACTGCATTGCATATCTACAATCATCAACCTATGCATAGACTTCATTGGAAGACTCCTAATGAGATGTTCCTTGGTGACAAACCAGACATTTCATATTTCAAGATATTTGGTACTTGTGCATATGTTCACATTCCTTCTGACATGAGAGAAGACAAGTTATCCCCTCGAGCAGAACAGATGATCTTTATAGGCTATCCACCTGACTCAAAAGCTTACTGTTTTTGGAGTCAAGATCATTGATGAGTCTATGAGTCAACCACTGCTGTTTTTGACGAAAGAATATTTCCGTATTGTTCCAAGGAGAATCAAGATGGACCTCGACCAATTCCTGAAAATATCAATCCTCACATCAATCCTTCTTATGACAAACAACCATCCACAAGGAAACTGGAACCTTCTGGACATGTATTCATTCCACAACCACTGCTACCTCCACAGCAGTTACAGGTACTTCCACAACAACCCAATCAAAAAATCCCACCTGGACCAGCAGACAGGAGAAATCCAGACTCACTACCATCATCCTCCACTGATTCATCGTCACATGGACAACCTCCTTATGGTTCATGGATTCATCCTAATGATCCAGATGAAGAATCTTATGGATGGTACCCCCCAGATGATTTCTCACCATCTAGACATGAATCACATTCATGACGAATTCCATCACCCTTATCCCTTTTCTGGGATACATCACTTTCTTCACCTTCTAGAGAACAATTGGTTGAACAACCTCCTTCTTACTGAACAGAGTTATCACCTCCTAATCTGGCTGTTAGAAGAGACAGACCCAATACAGGACACTGATCTAGTATTTCGGACAGACATCAGCACAAACGATTCATGGTTAGCCACCAACCAGAACATTTGTTATTGGAAAGAGATAAACCAAATGATCCACCCACTAAACACACTAGAGAAGAATCTCCACCACCTCTTACAGGAACACATGTCTGGCTCCCACCATGACAACAACCTGGAGAAACACTTCCTGAATTTCGAACTAGAGCACCTCATCAATATAGACTGACTCTACAATAGAGAACTTTGTTCCGACCACCAGTCAAACAAAGATGATCTGCTCGAATTCCTATTAGCAGAGTTCTACCAAATAATGCTTACGGAAACTGACCACCAGTCGAGATAGAACAAGAGATCAGAGGTCTACCTTCAATACAGGAAGAACTTTCACAGGTACCTATGGAGACTTCTACTGTGGATCAACCTTCCAATACTCCGAAACCTACAAATGAAGAAGATGATATAGGCCAGATGTATTCTGGATCATGGATTCGTCATCACCTCTCACTAGCCGCAATGGTAGTAGGCATTCCCAACCAATACAGGGATATAGCCAAAATGCTAAAAGAAGAGCAACATCATTGGTGTGCTGCATGTGAGGAGGAGATGAAATCACTAAAAGAACAAAAAGTATGGGATTTGGTGGACCTACTGGAAGGACACAGATCAGTGGGAAACCACTGGGTTTTCACTAGAAAAAGTGATGGTCGATATAAAGCTCACCTTGTTGCATAAGGTTTTACTCAAGCTTTCGGAATTGATTATCAAGACACCTTCTCACCAGTTGCACATTTTGAGATGTTTTGCAAACACATGGCTCTTATGGCACTTCACAATTGGGAACTTGAAGCCCTCAATGTCAAGACTGCTTTCCTTTATGGAAATCTTGATGAAGAGATATACATGAGGCAACCTAAAGGTTTTATCTTGAAAGGTCGGGAGAAACAGGTCTGTCAACTAAAGAAGTCCCTCTATGAACTCAAACAAGCTGCACTCCAATGGAACAAGGAGTTGCACAAATCCCTCCTGGAGATGGGTTTTAACCGCACCTATGCAGATCCAGGAACCTATATTAAGTTCATTGATAAAGAGATCATCATAATTCTTGTCTACATTGATGATGCTCTTTTTACTGGTAGTAACCCCAAACTTCTCTCATCTCACAAGAAACAGTTTATGAAACAATGGGAATCTAGAGACTTAGGTGAAGCTAAGGAATATCTTGGAATTCGGATCATCAGGGATCGCAAGAAGAAGACGATAACCCTTGATCAGGCTACCTATGCCTTGAAGGTCATAAAATGCTTTGGCCTTGAAAACTGTAGAGGCAAAGCACAACCACTTCCAAGTGGATACAAACCTTCCCCAAATACCAAAACCGCTACACCTACTCTTCGAAGTCGCTATCAATCGGTCATTGGATCATTGCTCTACATCATGCTTGGAACAAGACCAGACCTAGCCTATTCCGTGATAAAGATGTCACAGTTTTCTGCGAACCCCTCTGAGGAACATCTACAGAAGGCCCTGCACATTGTGCATTATCTGTCTACCACGACAGAACTCTGTATTCGATATTCTCCTCATGGTCCAGATACTGGCTTGTTAGCCTACTGTGATACGGATTACACTGGAGACAAGGAGACCTCACGGTCAACTACTGGTTATTCAATCTTCCTTGCAAACGGGATTGTCTCCTGGCTTTCCCTATGACAACGAAGAGTTAGACTTTCTTCCACCAAAGCAGAATATTGCGGACTTACTGAAGTTGCCAAACAACTGAAGTGGATTCGTAACCTACTCACAGAGTTAGGAAATGAATTAGATCCTTTCCCGGTCTGTTGTGACAACCAGGGAGCAATTTTCGTCACTTCAAACCCTGTCCAAGATGGTCGTCTCAAACACATCGAACGTGACGATCATTATATTCACAAGGCTTTGGAGTTCAAGGAAATTGAACTCTATTATGTTTCTACAGATAAACAAACCGTGGATATCTTTACAAAGAACCTTGGACATGATAAATTCATCGCTGGAAGAAACTCTCTCCGTCTTATTCCACTTTCAGCATCAAAACGTGAACAGTGAGGAGGAGTGTTGAAAATCATGGTATTCTCATTCTGATCTTCATTTACTGCTACTGTGATTCTAGGCCCATTACCAATCACATCATGTGATATATCGGCCGATTACACTATTCAGTTTACAATATCAATGATGTCAGAGATAAGCTCCTTTTATGCTATTGGATGCTTACTCCTTATCTCGTGTCGCTTACTCATGACACATTCTATGACATTCTATGTCATTCCATACCTATTACTATACGTAGTAGAGACCACATACAGATACAAACAATCTTGTATGTATATAAGACCAGCTCTTACAGCGGTCTAAATAACGAGAACTCTTACGAGCCCCTCATACAAACATCCTCAGTTCTCTCATAGCTCATCCAAGCTATTCATTCTTCGTCACTACCCACAAACCTATAACTTTGTGAGTTTCACACAGAGTACTCCTATTCCTCGCACTGTCTGCACACCATCGGACATAGCCGTTTGTCTATTCCGATAGGTTATGAGCCCTGCTCCGTCTGAACTATAGTCATTCGATATCACCCAATTTAGTTCCTGATGCGCTAGGTTTTGTGGGCGACAATGGAGATCTACGAGATTTTAATCTTCGTGGTCTTGCAGATGATCTTAAGGATCACTATGATCCCCTTGTGAATCTTATCACTTGTATACACTGGTATGCAGCTGAACCAGTTGTTTACAACTGAGATTTCTTGGTCTCGGTTATTCAACCGTTCCATTGAGATTGGGTCTAACCAGATAACCCTAATGGTAGGATTACAAATCCAACCAACGGTTAGTCCCATACCAGCTCCACCACCAGTTCCTACTCCGGAATCACCAGATTCGTCTTCCGCTTCAAGAGCAGCATTGCCTCCCTCTCCGAATTCTTTCACACCAGCTCCAGCTCGCCTCCCATCTCGAGCCGAGACTGTCGATACTCTGATACTAGACGGTGATAACGCTTATAGCGACCACCCTAGATCATTCGGACCTTACCAAGCACAGCCTATTTGCATAACTCGGTTACCTTACCAACTACCACTTCCTTTCGAACTATCGTGCCCTATCTGCTCAGCACCTCTGGAAATTGGCCAGTACTGCGTTCATCAAGAGCAAAGAGTCACAGTCTATCATCAGGACATTTGTCTTGACTCTGTCACAAATTCTGAGAACTTCCTCTACCTTTCCCACATTACTGGAGAAGGAAATTCATTAGGACTACCTGATGAAACCAGAACTTTATTCAACGACGAACCTTTTGCTATCCTAGTGCCAAGCACTCAGGAAACGCGAAGAACCTTTGCCAGAGCTAGAAACGCTCCACCTGCCACTTCAGAACAGCAGACACAGTTGGCTAGAAACCAACCACCATTACGAGGACCCCCTATCCATCAGGATCCAGAAAGCTTTACAGCTTTCCAGGTCGACAGAGATCTGGAAGCAGACGACCGACTCACACTTCCTGCTTACACTCGACCACCCTTGTATAATGGCACCAGTTACAGAACTCCCAGTCCCAAAGGCATGGCCCTTCCAGAAGGACTGTCTGGTAGATTTGAAGGACCAGATTTGGGACTCCTCGAAAGAGG
>JBBPMO010001289.1:0-10986 GCA_038090315.1 Xanthoconium stramineum
AACTGAATACCATAAAGGTTTTTCTTAGGCTTTTCCTTGACTAAAGGCATCAGCTGCTCATTCTGATGTAAAGTTTTCAAAGGCACAGTCCTGATATGTCCAGCTTTGTGACAAGTCATGCAATGTCAATTGAAACAGACTCAGTGAGAATGTTTCCATTGTTTACAAAAAGAGCAGTATTAAAAGGATAATGGGCTGTTGAAAGAATACCAGCTAAGATCCAAAATCCAGCACCAAGAGCAATCCATTGTGCTCAAAGAGAAATGGTCAGGGTGAATGACAAGCACCCAGGCTTGAAAAGACATGGTTGAGGTTGGAAACAAGTGCTCAGACTCAAATAGCCATGTTTGCAATATGTGATAAGTACCCAAGCTTGAAAAAAGCATGGTTGAGGTGGGAGACAAGCATTTGGGCTCAAAGAGATATGGGCTGGATTGAAAGATAAGCACCCAGAGTCAAAGGAACACAGTGAGGGTAAAAGATAAGCCATTGTGCTCAAGTTGATGTGGTGGAGGTGGAAGATAAGTGATTGGGCTCAGGGGAACATAGTGGAGGCAGAAGACAAGTGGTTGCACCTAAATTGACATAGTGAGGGTGGGATGCAAGCAATCAGGTTTGAGAGGACATGGTGGAGGTGGTAGACAAGCAATCACATTTGAATTAACAAAGTGGGAATGGGAGATGACTGGTCAGGCTCAAAAGAACGTGGGGGAGGTAGAAGACAGGTGATTAGGCTTAAGCAGACATGGTGGAGGTGGGACATGAGCAGTTTTGCTTGAATTGACATGGTAGGGGTGGGGGATGCCCATGGAGATGAACCATGAGCAGTTGCACTCAAATTGGCATGATGGGGGTTGGAGATAAGTGGTCAGGCTCACAAGAATGTGGTTGGAGTGTGAGGTAAGCAATTGGACTTGAAATGAACTGGTGGAGGTAGGAAATGAGTGGTGGCAATTGAATGGTGATGATTCAGACAGGAGACAAGCAGGTCACAGAGGGAAACTGACACAAACAATGTGACATGCAAGGCCAAAGGTTAGACTAACTCATGAATGACAATCTCCTGTGGTAGTGCATGTAAAGCATCCTCTCAGCCAAGGGCAGTATCAATATCATCATCATTTAAGAATCCATCAGGTTCAGGGCTTTGAGGTTTATCCAGTTTATCTTCCATGAGTGCATGGTGGTTGACTTTTGGACCAAGTGAGAAGTTGAGGCAATGCCTCCATCAATGTTGGACTAATATGGTTCCATTTTTTTATACTGGTCTTAGCACTGGAAGAGAAAATATGCTTAGAGGGGACAGATAAAGCCTGGATGGGCATGTAGTCCATGGCAATTGCAAATAATGTTGGAAATGTCTTCCAAATTGTCTTGACAATAGCATGAATACAAGCATTCACTGATAGGCTGCTGGCTCATAGCTCACCTCCCAAAACTCTAAGGGGTCCACATTCTCATTCCACCTGTCCCCATCAATGTAGATCCAATACTCCTGTTCAATGGACTGGAGTCCATGAGTTTTGGGACAGTTGGCCCACATATCCATAATTCCAAAGTGGGCAGCAAGAGAGTTGATGGTGTGCATGGAAGAGGGTGATTGAGTTGCAGTCTGAAGTTTCAGTTTCTTTTCATGATAGAAAGCCATTTGAAAGTTGATACCTTAGATGAATCAGCACCAAATATATTAAGCTGCTAAACTTACAACTTTGAGAATCATTTTCTCAGCTCTCCTTGCATACTCATCTTTCCAGTAGTCTTTGATCCATGACATGTGTTGCCAACTATGTCAAAAGGTTAGTTAAATTGAGTCAAGGGATTGGAATCAATAAGGATATGAATATATACACATTGCAAGTATATGTACCTTGGTGTTGTTCATTCTATATGTAGTATTTCTTGGCCCATTCCAATCCCACATTGATGAAGGGTCAGACACAAGGGTTGTTAGCAGGTAGAGTCTCCCAGGCTAACATAAAAAGCTCAAAGCAGGAAATTGCACTTTTGAGGCAGGGAAGGGACTCGCTGAACATGTGTTGTTGATGTTACCTGACAGGTTTCAATTTTCTTCTATGCACATCATTCAGCAGAACTTGTCCACTTCACAGCCAATTTTTAGCCACCAATACTCCCTGCAGATATATCTGTGTAATGTGCTTCATGTGCTCACACTGGTCATTGGCTGGTAGCCATGGTCCTGAATGGCCTTGGCTTTGTCTGACTTGCATATGGTCAGCTCAACACTGTTACAATTTTCTTTCTTACTTCTGTCTTCTTCCTTTTCTCCATAATATGACACCCTTACTTCTCCTTTGCCCCACTCCACTCTGAAACTGAACACTACTTACTAGCCTTTGATTCTCTTCCACAACCTTTGTTCATTCCTCTTTAGCCACTATCTTTCTCTCTTGCTTTCTCTCTCTCTTTCTCTTTAGGACTGTCTTTTTTTCTGATTATCTCTCTCATGGTAGTCATATGTTTTCATCCTTCTCTATAGTTCTATGACTTTTTGATGGGAGGGAAAGGGAATGATGATGAAGAATAGGAGAGAAAAAGATAGAAAAGGAAAAGAAAGGAAAGAAGGTCATGGAAAAAATAATAGGATAAAGACTGTCCCTTATTCTTTACTTTTTTTCATGATTTCTCACCTCCTCCCCACCATTTTCCATCATTCTCTTCTTCCTTCTACCCACTTATCACCCCCTCCACCCTCTCACATCACCCTCTCCTCCCTTTCCACCTTCTCACATCACCATCTCCTCTCTCCCCACCCTATCTCATTCCCTCCTCCTTCCTTCCCAACCTCTCTGAATCAGAAAATCATTTAGTTGCTGCATGGCTCTATCAGGTATGGTGAAGGCTCTGAAGAACCTTCAGGTATGTTATTAATGATCTCCTTGTTGCACTGACTATATTCTTACCAGCCATTGTCAATATATGCATGCCAAAATATAAACATGTTCAAAATATTATTTGAAGTTCAGGTTCAGGTTCAGGTTCTGCTTGAGGAAGCCCTGAACTAAACTGAACTGAACTTTGGCAGCCCTAAGGGCAACCAGACTGCAACCGACCAAGACTTAGCCAGGACTGGCAACCACAGTTTGGTTGCAATTGGTTGTGATCTGGTCCAGTTGTGGTCTTTTGATCAGTGTGCAACCAGACTTTAAAACACTAATTCTGTGTGCTTCCAAAATAAGACATGCTGATTCTTTGTGCATTTTAATGGTGATAGATACAGTTCCATAAGCCCACCCATCAGTGCTCAGATTTACTCTAATTATGCACTGATACAGAGAATCTAACAACATTATAGCATGCTATGATGTTTTGTTTTGTCAAAATGACAACCATCTTATAGCTCTCCTTCTCTTTCTTGAAAGGTTCCATCTGAAATTACCAACCATTGTACCACAACAGCATCATATTTTCTACCAAGTAAAACTTTGACTGGTCCAGATATGTGAGGGATACATTCTCCTGTAGCCATAGAGGGAGATTGGCTGTACAGAGTCCAAGTCAATATACAAACCTGATGGGTTCAGAGGAACTGACCTCCATCTCTCACAATGGAATTCATATGATGTCACCACCCTTCAGTGTCCATCACACTCATTTTGAGCTCACAGGGGGCCTTGCATCCAGGGATCTGAAAGCTAATTCTAGGAGGCAAGTTCTTTGGTTCCCAGTGAGAGTCACTGGTTGCCTTGCAAATGATACTCTAGGAATCCAACTTGCCAAAGGAGGGCTCAGAGAGGGCTAGATTTGGGGGGATGGCAACCCTGATGAAGGGTAAGGAAATTGTTGTGCTGAGTTGGGACCAACTCTGCTTAATACAGATAGTTCTTGCCAGAAGGGTCAATTGTTTGACTGGAAAAGCACAGATGGAGGAAGTCGGTGATGAGGTGGCTGTAGAAGACACTGATGTGACCATTATGGGATTGACAGTCTTGTGTCAGGGGTGCTTGGGAAACCTGATCCCAGCACTCATCACAGACCTTTGCCAAGGTCACAGATGACATGGAGTTGTTATAACTAGACATTAGAAGAAGGGTGGAGGAATTTGGGTTTTGAGAAGTACATGAGGTGAGTAAGGCGGGAGGTACAGTGGTGGCAAAAGACATTGGTGCACTTTCTGCAGTGTTGTTGGAGGGAGTGAGCTTTGCCATAAAGGGGACATAGAGGAGAGACAAACATGATGGTGCTCAAAGGTGATGAGCTTGACATGATAGTGGTAATTGTCTCAGACAGAAGAAGCTAGCATATTGGATTGGTGGCAGGTAAGATACTGTGGATCCAGACTTGATGAATGCTCTTGCCTTCCACAGGTTTTTAGGAAGGAGGACGGCAAGGTGCTTGTTGGCATGGCAGGTCGTGAGTAGTGATAGTTGTGCAGGCTGTGGGTGTGGGAGTCATGAAGAAGCTATGCCACAGGTGAGCATGCCAAATAGGAAAAGCAGACATGATGTACACTCTGCAAGGGAGGAGGACAAGCAATCTGACTGGGTGGAGGGCCATGCCACTGAAGCCTGTGCCTTGACAGTGAGTTTGTGAGAGTGGCAGTAATTGTTACAATTATCTCTTCTTCAGGAACTTGGACCATTCTATTCTCCTAATCTCCATGCTTTCTTCTTCACTAAATAACTCAGACTGAGCACCATGAACTTCTTCTCTATTGGTGACCTGTCTCCTTATCATCCTACTGGACACCTGTATGTTCCTGTTCCTCTTTCTGCTCTTCCCTTATTATCAGGAATGCCATCACATTATACCCCGGCCATTACTCATGGACCTGTATCCTTCTTCCACCTTCTTCTATCTTCCCTGATGACACAGCCTATGACCTCTTTGATCCTTAGTCATCATTCTGATCTCTATCACTCTGTACATAGCCTCATCACCATTCCATATGTTTCCTTCACCTTCCATCAGAACACTGCCCTGATCTCATTCTAGTATTTATACTTGACTTTGTATTCTCTCATGCCTTGCTTTCTTTTCCTCACATTTCTTCTGCACACCCACAAGGCATCTACTCCTCATAGCCCTGCCCCATCATACCCCAGTATTCCTAGTATCCACTTGTACTTCATGCAATCTACTCCTCTCTTATTAAGAACTTGTCTGTCTGACAACACCCCCCGCTCTTATCAACCCAGTCCACCTCAAAGTCCATTCAACTTGTCCATCACCCAGAACCCTTGACCCTAGTCTTAATCTGCCATATGCAGAACCCCATTGTTCACTAAGTTCACTCTTAAATCCAGACCTTGATCCTGAGGATGTAGTGTCTCTTTGTGAGTACCTCCCTCACAGAACACCTGGTACCCAGACCTCGTCACTCGGACCCTTTCCTGGTATATCTCTGATGTCCCACTTGGACTTACCTTGACCCCCAACCTTGACCTAGCGTTGCCTTCACACAACAGTACTTCCCCATCATCCCCCTCAGATGCCCCTTGACCCCAATCTTGACCCAGTGTTGCCTTCACATAACAGTAATCAACATGTGAAGTGGTGAATGGTCAGACCTCAGGGGTGAGCCCTGCATGATTATTCTTTTTACCTTGCTTGCAAGGTCACTGTCGACAAAAGTGTTGAGAGCAATCCAGCCAAGTAGCACATGACACATGCACACCAAGACTACTGCCACCATGCCACCCATATTGTTATCTCTGGCAAGTTCCAGAGAGATTTCTATCATGTCACTGCTGACCATCCCAAAGATGACCATGAAGTGCATCCACTGTGAGATAGCTGACATAAAGAAGGAAGATCTTGAATGACCATGGCCTCGCCCTTGAGAAACAGGATAGTAAAGCTGCCAAGAAGTTCCACCAGCTGTTGGATCACAAAGCCATGCTACATTGATTCAAGGATGGTCACATAACTGAGAGCATTGTGTGGGAGGTGAAAACTTCCAATGAGGGTGCATATATTCACCATCTCTTGCATCTTCACTTTGGGATTCCTACTGCAGATATCCAGACAGTCACAACTCCCTTTGATGTAAAGCTTTGTCTCCCAGATGAGCTGGCAGGTCTTCACCAACACATGGGTGCAATGGTAGGATCCAAGGCTGCACTTACCACTTTCAATGGTTTGGTCAGGAACCTCAAAGTCTCAGATGAGAAGCTTTCCCTTGCCCTCTTAAATGCCAGCCCCATATTCAACTATCTCAGATACACCAGCACAGTCTTCCTCCATTGCACTCCCCATGCGCCTGCATTATCTTCCTCAGATTCCCATCATTCTCGAATTTGAGAAATCCTCAAAGTGGCTGGACAATGTTCATGCCATTCAAAAGATTAGAGAAACATTCTTTGAGATCATCACATCTGCTCTGATGATGGCTGATGTTGGTCTTCCTACAGTTGTGCACATCAAACAACTTTTGTAGTCTCTTTTCGTGAGTGTGGATGAGGGAGTTTGACAGCATGTTACATGCAGGCACTCAGTGAGTTTTTGCAGTCTATTACATGTTTTCCCAGTGACATCACACTGTTATCTCTGCCACCAGGTCCATCACAGGTTCTGGAAGGACCCTGGCCTTCTGCCTTCCTCTCATCATGCTTGCTCTTGAAGATGAAGCTTGTCTTCCCTTTGTCTGTGGCACAGAACCCATGGGTGTTGTCCTCTGCCCCTTGTGTGAGTTGGCAATGCAAATGTATGAAAATGTACTTTCATGGACTGCTGCCATCTCCAAAGATTGCAAATACCCCCCTCTCAACACACTCTTGTGTATAGGTAGTATATCCATGGGCAAGCAGAGCTGCATGCTAAACAAGGGACTTCACATTGTCATTGCTACACCTGGCAGACTCATTGACATGTTGGAAAAAAAGCAGTTCAGGTTTGCAAATTGCAAGTTCCTGTGTATGGATGAGGCAGACCATATGATCAACTTGGGGTTCAAAGACGACATCAGGAATATCAAGAGTTTCTTCAAGGTGCATCCATTGCCCATTGCTTTTTGAGCAGCTGGATATTCCATTCTGACTGGCATGTGTAGTGCCAATACCAGACACTCCTCTTCTCTGCCATGATGCCATACAAGATTCAAGATTCTGTGCAACAATCCTTTGTCAGGCTGGTGCTTGTCAATGTCAGTCATGCAGGTGCTGCCAACTTGGATATACTGCAAGTTGTTGAATATATCAAGCAAGAGGCAAAAATGGTGTACCTCCTTGAGTGTCTACAAAAGACAGCACCACCTGTGATCATCTTTAGCAAAAACAAGAATGAGGTCAATGGTCTGTTGCATGTTCCCTATATCCCTTGGCTGTGACAGTGCAAGCAGCTTTCACTCACACCTGATTGCAGATATACAGGAATACCTCCTTTTGAAGGGTGTCAAATCTGTTGCAATTCACAGCTCCAAGTGTTGTTTTTTGCCCTCCATGGTCAGCTTTTACTCACCCCCACCCCCCTCCAAAAAAGCACAAGAAGAACATCAATACACCATCAAGTCCTTCAAATCTGACACCAAAGATGTCATGGTTGTGTACAGCATCACCTTCAAGGGGCTTGACTTCAATGACATTCAACAGGTCATTATCTTTTCCATGTCCAAAGAGATTGAGGACTATGTGGACCAGATTGTGCGGATGGGCAGGAGCAGCAGGACAAGGATTGCAATGATGTTTGTGAATATGAGCACACCAGAACAGATGTTGCTGGATCTCAAGTACTTGTTGATGGAGGTGGGGCAAAAGTGCATTTTCTTGTTTAAAAATGTTTGACATGCTCATGCATGGTGTGAATAGGATCCCTCCATTCTTGCAAACTATCCAGGAGCCATGTGTGATGCAATGCAGGTCTTTCAAGGTATGTCCAGTCTGCAGAGATAAGGACATACTTGTACCTTCGACATGTGGTGTTCACATTTCTTTTAAGTCTCAGTTGTGGCATCTCAAACTGTCACAAGCTGGAGGACACACAGCATTGACAGATGGCATCACAGAGGGCTGTGAATGCTGGTGGGGGTGGATATTAGTTTTCAGTCTTCAGTTGTGGTGGGATCTTCTCTGTCATCTACACTGTGCTGTCACATCATCAGTTTGTATTTTATTATTGTGGTCATTGTGTTATGGTACAGTGCACTTCGCAATAGCCTCAGGTGAGTGCAATGTAAAATGATACACAATATGTTCAATGCAAATTGAAATAGGAATGAATGCAGTATTTCCTAATAGTGAGGGTAGTAAAAGCTGTTCAGTTATTGAAGGCAAAGTCTTGATGCATCTTGATGGTATCAAACTGCTTGTGTGCATGGGATCTATTTTCTCCATATCACTTGGATGAGTGCTTGAGCATTCATGAACCTGTGTCAAAACTCATGGGTTCCAGAGGGCAACAAGGAATTGCCAGCCATATGAGTGCCATTTGTTGTCAACCTCCTCTAGTTCCTCCCAGTCCACAAGGATGTTTCTAAATGTTTTCTTATCTGTGTGGTCCATGTTACAATTTTCTTCCTTTCTCATGTGTTCTTCCTTGTCTCTGTGGTACGATATCCTTACTTCCGCTTTGCTCCTTTGTATGAGGAGACCCATCACTACTTACTCACTTTCCCATCGTACTCCTCCTCCTTTATTATTCCTCTCTAGTTTCTTATCTCATCACAGGACTGTCTCTCTCCCTGATTATCTCTCTCATGGTAGTCACGTTTCCCCAACCTTCCACCAAGTTCTATAACCTTCTACTTAGGTAATCCGTAGTATTTAAATACCTGCTCAGCCTGTATTTCTCTCTTCATTCTTGTTCTATGCAATCACAGCATCAATCTTACGAATCCACAATCCGTCCGATTGTGACCTTGTCCCCTTGTCTCTTGTTCAAAACCTTAGCCTTACTTTGAGGATGCAGTGTCTCTTCATGAGTACCTCCCTCAGAGTAAGTATCCTTGACCTTGATGTGGGTCTGTCGACTCATGTCACAAAAGAACAAGAATCTCTTTTCATCCCTCCTATTTAGGAGCAGGACCACCCCAGCCAACCCAAGATTTTCCCCTAGTGCCCCAAGAAAGTTTTCCAAGCAAGTGACGACTTGGAAGAAACTGGAACATCCCAGAATCCCTTGGACTTAGCAGTCACCCCTTGAACACAGTCACCCACTAGACCCAGTACCCCAACAAACCCCTCCTCATCCTCAAAAAGAGTTTTAGGACGTCAATACACAGTCAACCCTGCATCACTGCCCTTGCCACCCAAGCACACTACCCCACTGCCACCCTCTGGTTCCCAGCCCAGTATCCCAGTAACCAACCCATTACCACCAGTCACCCCCTTAGTAACCACAGTGCCTTCAGTCGTACCAACGACCACCCCATTGATCTTTGCACCCCTAACCACAGTTCCCCCATCGCAACCTCCTGCCAACCCAGTTCCCCCACCAGCGAACCCCATGTCCACCACCACTAGCACCAACACAGTTAGGGATGCCCTCCCTGAAATTTTCTCTGGGGAAACTGAAGACGCTAACCGATGGGTAAACGCCATGGAAGCATATTTTCAAGTCAACCCCTCCACCTTCACCACAGACGATGCCAAAGTGGTGACCCTGCTCAACAGAATGAGCAAGGGATGAGGAAAATATTTCTCAGACACCTGGCTGTGTATCCTTGCTGATGCGAATATCAAAGCATCAGACAAAGACTTCAACCATGTAAAGAAAGCATTCGCCGACATGTTCTACCCATATCACGCAGATGAGACGGCCAGGGATGAACTCGAAGACCTGAAACAGATCTCCACTCGGAAGGATGACGGATTCCAGACATACCTCTCCAAATTCCAATACTTAGTGGCACAATCCAACGCGGGCGATACCCCAGCAATCCGCAGACGCTTTGCTGAAGGATTAGATATCCAACTCGCTACCATGATCTACTCCATGGAAAAAGTTCCCACCACTCTCAAGGCTTGGATGGAAAAGGCCATCGACTTCCACAAGCAGAAAGCTCGTATCATAGCTCTCAAAAAGGGACAAGGTTTACCCCTCTCCTCATTCTCCTCCAACTCGCGCTCTGCCAAAGATCCGGATGCCATGGACGTTGGCACCATTCACTTAAAGAAGCTCTCTCCAGCCGATTGAGCCTGGTGCGTCAGAGAAGGACTTTGTTTCAGATGCCGAAAGAAGGGACACAGCACAAATGAATGCCAGTCCTCCCAGACACCTGGAAAACCCAAGGGGAATTACTGCCCCCAACAAGTCAGAAACACTGAAACCTCGGAACCCTCTGCAACCACCGCTGCTACCATTGCTCCTATCACCCCCATCGACGCCTACATCCAGAATCTCACCACCAAAGGCAAATCCCCCGAAGACATCCTCCAGACCTTAAAGATCTGCTATGAGGATGACGGAGAAGAGGTGGCTGCAGCCACTACCTTCCCAGACAATGAGAATTTTTGATATGGGAAGTCGCCTCGACGTCTTCTTCCCATGACCTGTCCCATGTACTAGTAGCATTGCCAAATGAACGAACTATTTGTCTCCCTATCAAATTGGCTACTGGAACACAAATTGTCGAAACCACTGCCCTCATTGACTGCAGCGCCACTGGAAACTTCATTGACATCAGCCTTCTGTCCAAAGCAAACTTCCCCCTACAGCACCTCCCCAAACCCATTCGAGCATACAATGTGGATGGAACCGCAAATGTTAAAGGAACCATCCAATGGAAGGCCCACACGGACATCCTCTTCTCCCATTCCAAAGAAAAAACCGATCTCATGGTCCTCAGCCTTGGGCGACGACAAGTAATCCTAGGGATGCCCTGGTTGCGCAAATGGAATCCCAGAATTGACTGGTTGGCAAACACTATTTCCATCCCTAGATCACCCACTTCTCCACCCCCTGACTACCACCCCCAACGATATCTCCTGCATTGGCTAGGCCTAGACGCTGACCGAAAGATCTCCCGCAGACTAGACAAATGACAGGCCTGGCTGAATGGAGAACAGATCAACAAAACCACCATCTCCACCC
>JBBPMO010001290.1:0-10979 GCA_038090315.1 Xanthoconium stramineum
TCCCCACCATACAGAGGTTCATCTCTGGGTGGGCCCTGTTCATCCGGAAGACGTTCGTCGTTCAAAGGAGTGTGGAAGGAGGGTTCTCTATATTGAGAAAAATCTGTATGATGGGTGGTTTTGGAGGTGTCATCATTGTCAGGGGGAAGTTCAACGAGACGAACAACAGAGGTTGGAGAGTGGGGTTGTTGAGGCGCTTGGGAAGCAGACCTCAGAGTACGATGGGTGGAGAAACCATGGAATATGTTAGCGGTTTCCGGACCTCGTCGATTGCTTTGAAAAGTGCTGAGGGTTTTGAATCTGGGGGGCAAGTTGCGACTGGCAGCTGCCGTGCGAGCTTGTGATCTGGTGGTACGGGTGGCCATAGCGTAGTTGGTGATAGAGACTTTGACAAGTATGAGGTCGAATATACTGTCAAGACCAGGTCAACTCCGGAACTATCTCCGGAACATCCGGAAATTAGTGTCAGACAGGACTCGGCTTCAGCGACTCAGAGAAGAGCACTGCGCCCTTGTCAAGTCTTTGTCCCGGATTTCAGAATGTGGAGATAACTTGGAGGTAAGACTTAACATCGCACAGCGACAAAGTTGAGTAGTGTTCAGAGGAGAGTCAGAGACTCTAGCAGAGGATCAGAGGGGAGTGGAATCTTAGTTGATATTCAAACTGAGGGGAATACATGGCTCAGGGGTACAGTACTTATACTACGGAGGTGTACAGGATTTGTAATGGAGAATGTAGCTGAATAACAGGAACAGATGTAGAATGCTAAGGCTGCACACCGGCTGTCCGGAATGTGGAACTGTGGTGCAGGTTCATAGGGTCAGTGGCGAGAATGCTACTAAACCTTAGTACAAAAGGAGGTAACTAAAATGAAGGATGACGAGAGGGGAGCCTAATACATGTCCGGAGGTCCGGAAGTGAGTCCTGGGCGAGAACACGCCGGAGTTGGTTTCTACAGGGGTCGGAAGTGGACTGTACCGCTGGAGTTGACTTGGTCGATCGTATGGGATATGACAGCACGATGCTCTGCCTGTTGTTATCGTCGTCAACCACCAGTCAAGGTCCTCTGAGATGGATTTTTCGGGACAGTGGGGCATGAAAGGCATTTTCTCACAGACGGATAGCATCCATTCGAGCCCCATTAGGTAAGCCCTACCTTCTGGGATGAGGGATGCTGTGTGTAGAAGTTTTCTGTACAGTCTTTTGACATCTTCGAGGCAGTGCATATGCCTTGTTTTCCATTCGCATATGGCTGTGGTGTATTTGGCTGCTTTCTCAGGGCTCAGGGTAACTGTTTTCTTGTGGAGGTCCCATACAAATCCAATGTAGATGGTCGAGTGGCTGAAGGGTTGGTCTTTGGAGGTCTCCCAAGGAATGCCTAGCTCGTGTGATATCTGGTCGATATCATTGATTGCATATGTAAAAAGGTGGTCATGTTGAGATTGAGGGGATGTGCTGGATAGGTCCTGAATTGGGTGGGTACAGGATTCATTGAATTCTTCTGAAGTTCCGTTGTCTAGAGTGTGTCCACAGTACCAAATTCGGCTGCCTTCTTTGCATTTTCCGAGGGTTCCAATTTCTCGGGCCCATGTTGCACATTTTGCGTTATATTGGTTAATTTGGTCTTTTGGGATTTGGATGAAAATGTGGTTGTCGACCCATTTGTCTAGGGGTCCAATACCTTGGAAGTGGAGGATGTGTGCTGCTGCATCCGCTAAGTGGCCATAGCTGCCAGCTGAGGATGTTGCACCGAAGGCAGTGCAAGTATCAATGCACGCTTCTGAGTCTGATGTGCACACTACTGCTGTGGGCCATTGGGATCGGTGTAGTGGGATGGTACGGTATGCTTCTGCCACGTCTCATGTGGCTAGTTCGGAACCTGGAGGAAGGCGAGAAATGAGTAAGTAAACTATGGAGAACTTTCCCCAGGACACGGGAAAGTCTGTGGCATTTATGTACAAATTTATGGAGGGGGAGGGATTGGAGGGGAAGGATTAGCAGGAAAGGAAAAGTTCTGTACTAGACGGAATTTGCCTGGTTTGCCTGGTTTTGGAATAATGGAAAGAGGGGAGGATTGGTAAGGTCTGATAACTGCTTCTATTATCGACAGGGAATAGGGTCCGATGTATCTACCTTTAGCTATTTCTTTGCGTATTATGTCATGGAGTTGGTTATGAAACATGTTGACAGAAGTGGAATTATGGGGTGCCTGTACTCAAGATATGCTAGGGAAATTTACTATAAAACCATGTCTCAGTCCGTTCGGTATGTTACCATAGTCTTGGAGAAGGTTAGCTTCTCAGAGGAGTTGTTCCCATGCATCTGGCTTATAGGGAGTTAGTGCCTCCAAATCTCTGCACTCTAGGGCAGTGCAGAGCTCCATGTGAAGCTGTTCCACATCCTGAGCACATGTGGGTAAAGCAGTGTTTGTTAGTGCATCCCTCCCTGTGCTGCCATTTCATGCATAGGCACTGGTTGGTTGCTTTGGCAATGAGCTGTCTGTTGACTTGTTTGGCAAAGGTTTCATACTTTCCGTCCCAGGTCTTGTCTTTGTCGCATTCCGCAACAGGAACTGTGTGTGGTTCGATGCCAAGGCATACTGCGCATGGGTGCAAGGGTTCGAGGGATGGATTGGCCGGTGAGGCATTGGGCCAAAAGGAGTGGGAGCATTTGTGTGTGCATTCTTTTGGTGACATGGGAGATGGAGGATGTTTTGAGAACAAGGACTGTCTGCTGTGGGTGTTTGAGTGGGAATGGGTAGGGACAGTGCCCGACAACTGGAGCAAAGCGATCATGGCAGAAAGCTTGTCTGTTGCCTGTTGGTGTAATCATGATTGCACCCATTAGGGGGCATGGTCATGTGGCGTATAGCCGGATGAGGGAGGTTATGGCATTGGGGCCAGTGTGTAGGGGCACATGGGCATGTAGCCTGGTTGTAAGTGGGGATAGCCACATAGGGGTGGCATGTGTAAGTGGGGGTTGTAAAGGAGGGGGGGGGAAAGGTGGGAGAGAGGCATCTCAATGGTTAGTGATGTAACGTTGCGAAGGGGAAAAATGACTTGCCTCTCTTGCACTGCTGGTGGCTGTGGCTGCAGCATTGTCAATGATCTCAGAATGGATGTCATCCAGCAGAGATTGCTGTATGTACTTCAGGTTGAAGGAGTTCACAGTGCCAAGGGTGTCATGCCACCTCTTTCGGGCTACTGCCTGGTAGTGGATGAGAGCACAGTGGCGTCTCTCATCTTGGTGGTGGCGCCAGCTGTGGACATTCAGGGCTATCCAGAATTGAAGGTGGGCCTGAATACGTGGTTCATCCCATCCACATTCCTTCATGGCGGTGAGGATGCGGTGAGTGGCTTCATCAATTTGTTGCCACATGAGGTCTTTGTCTTCAATGATGTTTTGTTTGGCTTTGGCGGAAACGAGGGGGACGAACAAGTGGAGTCCATGTTCATCTTTCATCAGTGTGAGGGCTTCATTGTCGGTGGAGTTCATGGTGGCTTGTGCGTCTGTGAGACTCTTGTTCGTGAAGAAGTAGAGTTCGCAGAATTCACCTTTACACAGTTTGCACAGGGCAAGGGACAATGGGATAATGGGAGGAGTGCTGGACATGGGGATGTCGGCAAAGGGAAGGAACTTGTTGCAATTCTTTTTATGGTCTTCCTGTTGGGCTTCTTCTTCTTCTTCTTCCTTTCACCTGTGTTGTTCCTCAGCTTTGGCATGCTGTTGTTCTTCATGCTCTCTGGCTAGGGCCACTTCTGCCCAGATCCGAGCATCCCATTCTTCTCGGTCTAGGGCATTCTGGTTCAACCAGAAGGTGTTGAGTCTCTGAGCCGCTTGCTCATTGGTGATGTTGAAATCATCGATGAGGGATTGACATGCAGCTGCATAGCATTCTGTGAGGAAGTTGGGTTGGACTGCTTCATGCAGATTTGCAGGAGGCATGGAAGTGAAAAAAAAAGGGAAGGAAAGAGAAGGAAAATGAGAACAAACTTGAAGGAATGAATGAAAATGAGTGTAATGAAGACTGAAGTGCACGGAACACTACGGACAGCTGGGATGCGAAGTGGGCAGAGACAAGATCAATGGGCCCACTTCACTTCTCACACATAGACTATACCCTACAGGCGCCTCTTTGGCTTACATAGGCTGGCATCCATCTCATCAAGCCTGTTGGCAAAGTCATCAATCTTGAGATCAGTAGAGTCCATTCTGAATGGGCAATGTACTGCTTTGAAATTAATATTGATTCTCCTGGAAAAAAGGTGAGTAACATGTGTGTTGGCAGAAATACCTAGATGATATCTTTGGTAACATAGACCATTGCCTTTCGGGTGAAAGAGGGCCCTTTCAAGGCCGAAAGCACTGACCTGAAGACTGAAAATAGAGCAGGTGGCTCTGAAGTTGTACAGTAAGCAAAATTTGATATCTACTTAATCATATCTAATCAGGATGACAGTGTTACAGCAACCAAATGTCATATTCTCACCAAGGTTGCCCATATCCCTAATGACACAGAAGAAGGACCCCACATCGGGTCTCTTCGTATAACTGAGTACATCACTCATCCGATCACTGGTGCTGACAAGACTGTTGAAGAGGTCCTCAAACGGGCTTGGAAGCATGTCAAACCATCTGAAGATTAGATTGTACCATAGCAGTGGCTGTTTGTAATGTCTCTGTACAATGCATAATACCTATTCCTCTGTGTCGTCATCCTCGTCATCCTCCTCCCCAAACCATGCAAGCTCTATACCACTCTTTTCTGGCAGAAGAAAGTACTGGTTTTCTTCATTGACTAACAGTTTGTGTGGGATCATTGCGATGACAGCTTGGATACTAAGCAGAGGTCTGTACAACTGTGAGACTGTCTTCTCCCAGTTTTGTACATGAGACAACTGTTCCAAATGATTTGCAGAGAAGCTGAGGGTCTGGGTGGGAGTATAGGGTTACGAGGGCAGCATTTGTGAACAGTGCACAATCTGGATTGTTGTCCATGGTGTCAGAATCATCATTGACATCATCAGCAGCTCTATTAAGAAGTCATGTGAAGTATCACACTTCAGCAATGCACTGAGTGCCATTGTGTACGATCTGCACCAACAATATCAGGAAAAATGTATTAGAACAGTAAAAAAAAATACCTTGACATTCCAAGCCATCCTGACATTCTCTGGTGCTTTTACAAGTTTGGTAAAGTG
Organism: Xanthoconium stramineum; assembly: GCA_038090315.1. Taxonomy (NCBI): domain Eukaryota; kingdom Fungi; phylum Basidiomycota; class Agaricomycetes; order Boletales; family Boletaceae; genus Xanthoconium; species Xanthoconium stramineum. The sequence goes on from JBBPMO010001290.1 coordinate 5,202, forward strand.
GGAGCGTGCTACCTGGCCATTTGGTAAGCAAAGCTATGCCCAACAACGCAGTTTTAGCACCACTGGATTGAATGAACTAGCACATGAGTGTCTCAGCAGTCGTCACAAAGAGTGAGAGAATGCTGTGTATTACCTAGCACACAAGTGTCTAGATGAATGACTCTTAAGTAACAAGGTGACTATGAAAGAATAGAACATACCTCAGTGGTCATCACAAAGAGTGAGAGAACGCTGAGGAAAAGCCTAGAGAGAACCAACGATGAGCGATCTAATCCATCCATGCTTATGTAACTTGTTGTATCATATGTGGACAAGAGACAAAGTGGAACAGTGCAACATCTGTAAAAAAGGAAATGCATTGTAGTAAATGCCATAATTTTTTGGCAATGTCGTACTATGTCGTCACAGTAACTTCAATGTCTGCAATGTCGTTCTACATAGCCAAAGTAGCTCACACTTATCACTACATTGTTGACATAGCATAAAAATACACCATTGCTCTTCACCTAACTAGTCTATGAACTACTTGGTCATGTTGCCATGTCCTCCAAGTTGTCGTTGTCACGTTGTCCACAAATGGGTGAGGTGGGCACAACCAGTCGAGGCAGACACGAACAGACAACATGGATGTGAGTAAACAGGTGAGGGCTGACGACAATAACAATGACATAGTGGATGCGCTGCCACATCCCCCATCTCATCATTATCATCATGAATGGACAAGGTGGGCAGAGTGGATGAGGATGGTGGTTGTGCTGCCACAACTCCCACATTGTCAACGTTGTTGTTGTTGTTGTGAACAGGCGAGGTAGGTGGGATGGATGAGGTAGCCGCCATCACAAGTGGACGAGGTGGCAGGGCAAGGGAGCGTGAAAGGTGACAACAGGTGAGGGTCAATAGTGATGATGACGACGACAGCGATGTGGTGACCATGCTGCCACATTATCACGTTGTCATGTCGCAAACGCTAGGCAAGGTCAGCACAAATAGACAAGGTGGGGGAGTGAGACCACATTGTCATCATTGTCGTGAACAGATGTGGGCGTGAGCATATGAGATGAAGGAGAGAATGGGGTGGTGGGCAGGGGGTGACCCATACTCATACCCGTCAGTACCCATACCCATGCAGATCTCTACGAGAACATACGGGAAGTATTGAGAACAGAGTGCAGGCGTCGACAATGGGCAGGAAGCATTGAAGATGTGCAGAAGTTCTTGAGAACGAGTGGAGGGTGTCGACAACAAGCTGGGGGTTCGAGGTGTCGAAAACAGGCAGGAGGTGCCAAGAGCGAGTGGAAGGAGTTGAAAACCGGAAAGTAGGGAAAGCGAGGGCGTTGTGGTGAGCGGAAAGCATTAAAAAAGAGCAGGAGGCATTAAGAATGAGTTTGGAGTGTCAAAAATGTACTGGAGGGGTTGAAAACAGGTAGGTGGTGTCGAAAATATGATGAGAACAGGCACCAGCTGGAGGTTTTGAAAATGGGCATCTTAGAAGATGATGACAAAATAGTAGCAAACAACAACACATCAGCACTGAAATTTTCACTTTGACCTGAACTTTGCTGAGCACCACTGTCCCCCCAACCATGTCTATTCAAGCCCGACTGCTCGTCTCCCACTCCAACCGTGTTGTCTCAAGCCCAATCACTCATCTCCCACTTCCACCAGGCCCTTTTGAGCCCAGCAGCTTGTCTCCCACTTCAATGGTGTTGTCTTGGGCCCGATTGCTTGTCCCCCCCCAACCGTGTCTATTTGAGCCCGACCGCTCGTCTCCCATGTCATCTTGAGCCTGATTGCTTGTCTCCCACCTCCACCAGGCCCTTTTGAGCCCAGCCACTTGCCTCGCACTCCAATGGTGTTGTCTCGAGCCCAATTGCTCATCCCCACCCAAACATGTTTATTTAAGTGCAGCACTTTGGCTGTGTTATCTCGAGTGCAAACACTAGACCCCTATCACAGCCGTGTGTGTTTGAGTGCAAACGCTCATCTCCCCCCTCAACCATTGAATGCAACTGCTCGTCTCACATTTTGACCATGTCTTTTCAAGCTTGGCCACCACTGTGTTGTTTCAATCATGGCTTGTCTCTCCCCTTAATGGTGTCCATTCAAGCATGACTGCTCATATCCCATTTCAACCATGTTTTTTCCAACCTGGCTGCCTATCTCCCACTTTGATCATGTCGTTTTGAGCTGAAAGCTTGTCCTCCATCTCGACCATGTCAATTTGAGTGCGAACGCTTGTCCCCACACCAACTATATCCATTTGAGCATGAGCTGCTCGTCTCCCATCTCAGTCACATCCATCCAAGCCCGATCGCTTGTCTCCCACCTCTGCCATGTCCATTTGAGCGCAAATACTCATCCTCCACCTCGCCTGTGTTACTGTGAGCATGACCACCCATCCCCACTCTGACTGTGACTATTCGAACCTGAATGCTCGTTTCCCGCCCCAAGTGTGTCCACAAAATAACTATTTATCATTTGTTATTCACTAGTGTTAACTATGTATCCAAGTCTGCGTGTTTACTTTGATACCTGAAATATAGATTTGCTCTCCCTTCCATATGCGTACAATGGTGTGTGATTTAGTAAGGCTACAGTGCACGGTGTTGCCTATGTAGCCAAAAACATGGCTACAAACTGGTTGCTAGATAGTCTACATATACATTGGCTAGTGCTATGTCGTACTATGTTGGCTACCTACTAGGGGGAAGTCGACCACAGCAGAATGTGCAACCTAAGCTACATAGCACTATATCGACATGACATTTTTTACAGATGAATGTGCTAACATGGATGGCCAAGGTAGGCTGTGATGACACATTGTTCCTCTGTCATGACTTTGGTGGGGTAGCAATCATGTTTCAGGAGTAGAATGTAACCATTTCTGAGGTCTGTAGCACCACGTGGTATGGAGGAGCTTTGGGGATTGAGCTCAGGGAGCATGGCCTTGAGAGCGTTCATCTGGCACCTCCGGATGCTCTGCTGCGTGAGGTTTGCAAACGGATTGGACGGTTGTCGTATCTCTTGCTCAAGATTGCCAATAGTGCATTCCATTGTCCACTGCGAGGAACAGATGGGTGAGCCAACACGTGCGGCCTTGGAAGCGAGATGATTGATAAGGTGAACACAAGGGCATATGAAATGGATGCAGTCTACACGGCACTGATAAAAGATAAGCTCAAATTTGTTTTCCCACTGTGCAAAGAGCTGATGGGCACACTGAAGTTGCTGTGGAGTAATGCTGTACTGACTCATGATGTGGAGTGCAGCAACAAATTTGCAATAATTGTGCCATATGTTGTTGAGTAAAATGCGATACAACAGTGCTGGGGCAACACCATATAGCCATCCAATCCATTTGGTTGACTTGTACCATGAGGTCGCATGAAGACTCGGATCACAAGGAGCAACATCGAATGACCCAGGAAGGTATGGCAAGTTGCAATTGGCAATGAGCTGTCCATGTGTTTTCCAAGTGTTGCCATCTTTCAGTACAGCCCAGTGCCATGTGTGGCGGTTGTCCGACTGTGGAGAACACTCGATGGAACAGCGAAAAATGTTGTGCCAGAGAGATGCCATGTTTGCACTGCTGAGGTGCATCATTTCCAATGAGAAGCACTCCAGAATATCTAAAATGAGACCTGGCTGGAGACCAAGTATGATGCTGGGCCCAACAATGCCTGTCTGCAGGCGACGTGATTCGAATTCAGCTCTTGTGCGAGACTCGAGGACATAGCGTATAGTGTTTAAAAGTCCGGTCCGGTCCGGTTTTTTAGCCCCTAAACAGCGCAACCGGACCAGGACTGGTCCTAGGAAAGTCCCCAGAGCCGGCAACCGGCAACTGGACCGGTAAAAACGTAGGTGCTGTGCATACTCAGCAGATGAGATAGATCGGATGTTGTATGGATTAATGTCATCATGGTCACATCCTGGAATGTTGTAGTCATTTGGTTTGAGTAGGACAGGGTAGTATTGCGATCCGCCAGGTTTGCGACAACCAGTAAGAGGACACAACTCTGGCATCCATGTTTTCCCAAGTGTCCAACAAAGTTTGATAGCAAGGTAAGTCCAGGGCCGTCTGCACAGCCAAGAAAGAAGAATAGGCAAGAGACAAACTGGTGCAACCGTGAAGCATCTCAGATGTGAAGTCCCTCTTGCTGAACTGCTGAGAGGTGGTGGAATCCAGGGAATAGGAACAACTCGATAAACTTGGGCTTCTTCGGGCCAGGGATGATTGCACCCAGAAAAATGTGCTTCTTTTTGTATTGGTGCTTGGGGGAGAGATTGAGGATGATCCATATATATATCCAGCAGTCAGACTCCTTCTTTTCATAGATTTGCACCCCATCAATTGATAACATGAGAAGCATATCGGTCAGCAGTATTTTCTGGTTGCAAACGGCATCGAGATAAGCACTGCCACAAAACACATCATCGTATGCCTTGACAAACCCATCATTTGCTTGAAGCTCTGCAAAGATTGCCTGAGTTCATTGCTCTCGGTATCATATTTTGTGAGCACTCTCAGGATGTTGCCAGAGTGCCTGGAGCTGCAGAGCAACAGGAATAGTGTTAAAGACAGCACAGGGAGCCTTGATACTGCCACCACTGTTTTCCAACCTTGTCTGATCATACCAGGCTTCGTTGCATTCAGGACATTGGTCAAGATGAGCATATGGTCTGACAAACGCGGCGCAGGAGTTGATACACATGTCGTTGACCAAGGATGTCACTCCACTGAAGTCAGCAAGCATCTGCTTGACATGGTAGAAGCTTGGAAGCAATGTGTCAGGGTGTCGGTCATGAATGCTGTGCCGTATCCTCTCGTAGCTCTCCTCTGATGAGTGTTCGAGTGTGAAAAACATCAACAAGGCAAGCTTGGTGTCTGGATCTGGTTCAAGGGATTTGTGAGGGGGATTGCGAAGACGATCAAGAGCATTGCCTGTCAGTCCAATGCTGTCATCTAGAGAGGTGTTTCGGAGTGCCTGGATGAATGAGAGAGAGGTCATGGATGTGTTTGGGAAAAGTAGCAACACAAGCGAGTTCATCCAAGTCAAGATCAGCAATGGCCATGTTGCCTCCATGCGGGATATCAGGAGCATCTCCACCAAGATCTTGCCCATCGTGACTAGAACCACTGTCCTGGCCACCATTCTCATCACTCCTGGGGTCTTGGTGCTCATTATTATTGGGCCTGGGATCAGCGCCATGACTATGGTCATTCTTGTCACTTGGATTCGGATCAAAAGTATTTCCATTGCCAAGGTCGAGCACAAGATCTGGTTGCCCCCGGTTTTGCTAAGAACATGTTAGAAACAAAAATCACATACATTGACACAAGAAAATACCTCAGGATCAACGCCATGATTGTGGTCATCCTCATCACTTGGATTGGGATCAAAAATATTAATATTTCTGTTGTCGAGGTTGGGCACAGGATCTGGTTGCTAAGAACATGTTAGAAATGTAAATCACATACATCAACACAAGGAAATACCTCAGCTAAACCCAACGGGGGTGAGAGACACCTAGATGTCCTCCTATGGGACTCATTGTCATCATCGGCAGCCTCTCATCTCAAACCTATACCAGGGGAGCTGTTTTCTTGTTCTTCCGATTGATTCTGTCCAGATTGACAAAATACCACTTCTGGATCCGGGACTGGTATGACCAGTCAAACCCTACAATTTCGGAATCGCCGGAACCACCGGAACCACCGGAACCGCCCGGAACCATCTGGTTCCGACTGGAACTGACTGGAACTACTGGAAGTGTCGG
>JBBPMO010001291.1:0-10967 GCA_038090315.1 Xanthoconium stramineum
TAGTGCTATGTGGTGAAGGCACACTCGTACCTCAATGGGAATGAATGGAACAGGGTGGAATGAATAGTGTAGTAATGTCTATAAGGGGACTGCCGAGTTCGGAACTGTGGGTTCCGACACTTCCGGTGGTTCCAGTCAGTTCTGGTCGGAACCAGATGGTTCCGGGCGGTTCCGGTGGTTCCGGTGGTTCCGGCGATTCCGAAATTGTAGGGTTTGACTGGTCATACCAGTCCCGGATCTGGAAGTGGTATTTTGTCACTTTGAGGATGCAAACGGGTAATAGATATTGGAACGTTGTTGTTCCGAATACTGATCCTTCTGGAACATCAAGAGGAATGTTTCACCCACTCCATATATAGCTGACGAACCATTGAAGTAATCCGCAACCCAGGAATATGAATCCTGTACTTCGGGAAACAGTGGGGCGTCTTCGACCTGAATGTCGGCCTCATCACCTGACAAGTCGTGCTGGGTGGCTAGTGGTCTGTCAGGGAGATCAAAGTCCAGAGGATCGGGTGACGATAAGTGCATGGGCGGTGCAATGCCTGCCAAATCCAAGTCATTGACTGGAGCGATGGCAGGCAAATGTGGGACTTCGAGGGTATATCCATAGTTGTTGTCGTGACAAGGGCTGCGAGGGTGTGAAAGATGGAACGTAATGCTTTGTTCACTAGAAAAGAATTTAAGACATCTAGGGCAGTTAGGCATGCTAAACGACGAGGGAAATGGTGTATGCTCGCACCAATCTTGACTGACCTCTTCCGAACTGCATCGTGGTCACAACGTGTGTAGTGAGATAATCGAATACATGATGAATACTAGTATGCCAGCATGAGAGTCTTATTTTTCTGCTTTCATTTTTCAACTGTGACTCGGATGGCCAACTGTGGACTCCATCCTCCTTCAGAATCGTCCTTGACGGACCTAGAAACCGAACCAGCTTCTGAAAGCAGCATTCTGCAACCACTTCGTCAGGAGCTGTCCCTCTTGAGCATCATTTCTGGGACACCTCATGAAGACTCTCTGCATTCCGTTCCCTTCCCAGATCTCGCTCTTCAGTCGCATCCTAAAGTACCTCAAGCAGAGCTGTTTCGTCGAAGTGGAGCTCAGGCTACCCTTGCTCATGTCGGTACTCCCAGTGTGGTTGGTGCCATCTGGAAATCAAACATGCTTTCTTTTGTCACGCCTGCACCCATCAGAGCCGGAGGATCGTCGTTGGTACCCTGAGATTTACCAAAGGATATCTCATGGGTCTCAGTGAGCATTTTACTTTTGATCGCTCACACCAAGCATGATGCTTATCGATTGTTAGAAACCGGTGGTCTGCGCTGATCAGACAGACTCAGATTTTGATGAAACTGATGCTCAGTTGGTACTTGAGGTTGCAAGAATGCATTGTACCGTCTGCCGCCTTGAGCAGGAACTCGCTGAGGCCCAATGTACGGAAAGTATTGCCCTGGTCAAATTGTACAAACATCGGGCCGAGGACACAAAAAAACGACACAATTACACTGAGTTCGACCTTGGCGTTGCCCGAGATATCAGGTTCTAGCAGTAGAACAGGTCTCAGTCGATGCCAAAGAGGGCGGAAATGACTGAGGTGTCAATAGGTGAAGTACAGACATATATAGTGCTATGTGGTGAAGGCACACTTGTACCTCAATGGGAATGAATGGAACAGGGTGGAATGAATAGTGTAGTAATGTCTATAAGGGGACTGCCAAGTTCGGAACTGTGGGTTCCGACACTTCCAGTAGTTCCAGTCAGTTCCGGGTGGTTCCGGTGGTTCCGGTGGTTCCGGCGATTCTGAAATTGTAGGGTTTGATTGGTCATACCAGTCCCGGATCCAGAAGTGGTATTTTGTCATATGGTCACACAGAAATATACAGTTCTGTGGACCTCTGTATTACTGGATACCTTTCTGTAGGGTCTGTGGGTTTGTACAATTTTGTGTAACTCTGTGTAGCCAAGGGTTGGTTTGCTGATGTCACATGGTCACACCTTATCAATGGCAATAATGATGATGCCTGCTGATCAGTTGTCACCTACCATGCTGGTGATTATCTATGCATGTGTCAGAATGAAGACAGGATATATAGTTGGGAGCAAGGGCAAATGTATATAATACTATATTATATTTTCATCATTTCCATGATGGATGCACTCCTGGCTAATATCTATAAGATGGCACAGTCTACTTGACAGGTTTAATCACTAGGCTTACTACTAACTTCAAGATTAGTGAGTAATTACTGCAAGTCTTTTCTACCTTTACCAGACAACCTAGCCATATATTAGATTACATGGGTCAGCAACATCTGAAAGGGCTGTTTGAGTTCACAATAGGTATGATGCTAACAAATGTTGCCCAATTTGGTCAGATTGTGACCAAATTGTCATGCCCAGATACATTGTCCTTACCAGTCAAAAAGCCTAGCTGTATAAGATCTTATATTCAACCATATAATACATTATGCTTGTTTTACATCCTACACATTTTTGCAATGTAATATATGGTCAAATATGGTTTTCGTGAAACACCTAATGACTGGGACTACCACATCTTTGTCCACACCTCCATGCAACCATGCTCACCATCACCAGGAATGTACATGCAAGAGGCAGTCATGGCTCTGACTCATCTGGCTGGACTGTGGGCCAAGGCTTGGACACAGTTCTGTGTGGTTTGGACTTGTACATGTTGTACTACTGGCAGACAGGAACAGGAACAGTGTTTGCTTCAACAATGTGCAGTGGGGTATCGAGCAAATACAAGTCTGTCCAACATTCTTATGCCTGCTCTGTATGACAGTTTAGTACAGTGAGAAGCAGTTGGTGCATGGACAGAAGAATTGGTCATGGTATGTAAGAAAGATGCTAAACAACTTTACAGCAGAGAACAACAACACTAACAAATATGGGGAGACAGCAAGAACAAGAAGGTAAGAAGACAGATCAATGGCCGAAATCCACAAAAGAGAGAGTATGGGAATGCACTCCATCTGAATTAAACAATCTCCAACACCTTTGCCCACAGATCCTTGGGGTTAGCCCAGTGGGACGGAACTCCCGAGGTCATGATTTTGCAATCGGTGGCTATGCGCTTGTATTGATTGTTGTTCTGGCGCTCGAGCAAAAGTGCGTTGAACGGACGCCCGAGTCGGGCAATCAGTCGCAACGCCTGTTGATAGTGATCGACCGGTGCCAAAGGATCGGCAGGCAATAGAGTAGCTGGCATGGAATCATCCGGGTCATCATCATCATCAGGTTCAACCTCTTGCTCGTCGTCAAACACGAGATCATCAAGGGGATCGCGGACATCACAGAGCCAGGGATGCACAAAAAGGAGCTTCCAGGGCGTCTTCAGAGGCATTGCATCCGTGGTCCTAATGTCCACTGGCACTCTCCCGAGCGACGAGACCGTTGCATGATAAAGGGTCCCCTGAGGATCACCCAAATCCCTTACAATCTTTGTAACGCGGAACGCAATGCACGGAAGCTGCAGGCAACGGCTGGAGAAGGTTGCCCGAGGGAGTCGGATGACTTGGCGGTAGAATGGTAGAGCATGGTCGCGTGTTGCCAATCTACTGCGTAGTTGTTCCACTGCAGCCTCGAGGTCATCGGCTCCCATGGGTTGTGGACTATATGGTGGCTGGCTGTAGACAGCGAGAGAGTCGGGAAGAGCGGAATTGTACGATGACGATTTCCCGGTCCACGAAATGACAGTCACATCTCCCGTCCGAGCGACAATGTTCTCCAAAAGCTGACCAAGCGCTGCCTTCCCCAACCCGTAACGAGGTGCAATGTCACTCGAGAAGATTCCGATTAAGGAGTACGCAATATCCTCTTCCACCGAGGCGTTGCGCGTCGACGCCAAGCGAAGTTTCTCTCGCACTCCAAGATCTTTTGGTTGGAAGCTGGTGATGGTCTCCGGTGCAACTCCTATAGCCTGAGCTAGCTCCTGCTTGATGATAGGGGATTCCTTGTGGTTCCGATGCATGTCATTCAGATATGGTTTCCAGTCGCGAGTGTAGAACCGGATGATCCCCGACGCGAGAAGCTCTTGTAAAGTCCAGGCACGAGTCATCCATTTACTCTTCGTGAGGTCGCCGAGCTCTGATAAGGACAGGACATCTGCAAGATAGACGAGGGTCTCTGCTGCTTCCTCGTACCATCTGTACATGGAGGTAAGGGACTGGCTCAAGGTAGCGCTCGCGTCCTTGTCTATACAACACGTGTCCGACCACGCCCATCGATGGCCATCCCCACGAGCCGTCCTACAGAATTGGCGTAATTTCTCGTTCAGTGGTGAATCGTCCAACTTCCACACCGATTCGACCTTATTGACGTCCTGGAACCTCGGTTCGTCCCCCTCCCACGTGTGCGAAAACATGATCCACGTGAAGTATTTCGCGACAGCTTGACGGATGCGCGAGTAATCCAACTTCGTCGTTGTAACCTCGAAGACTAGCTTCTTGAACGGTGTTTCCGATTTGAACATCCGGACCCGCTCACGTGCATCGCACAATCGGCCCGAGTCGAGATCAATGACGACAAGCGGGCAGAGGTTGAAGACCTCGCGGGTAGCAGTATCGATTGCATCGATTGCCTTACACGGAGTGGTATAGCTTTCTTGCAGTCCTGCAGAACAGCGTCGGTGCATGGTTGCAAGATAGCGCCAGAAGTACGTACGGCGTATTTCCTCGTCAGGGGACTTCTTAATTATTGAAAGCATGTAGAGGAAGGCATTATACGCCTCCGCATAATTCTCTGCACCGTCAAGTGCCATATACTCAATTTCATACCCCAGGTAAGATAACGGATACAACTTGACCACCTAGGTATAGAGATAAGGACGACGAGTTAATGCACCCGAAGACAACATAAGACACGCACTTCAAACGCATCTGTCAGAGCATCTTCCCACAATCCTTCCGAAGCTCGCGTCTTGCTCTGTACCACGAGAATATCCACCGTGCGTGCGGGATCCCAATGTTCCCTCAACGAGACAACCGCGGGGATTCTGAGGGGCGAGCTAAACAATACAACGCCCCAAACTCAGAGAGGCTCACCGTTGTTCACCGTCCTGGAAAGTAGATCAAATAAACATTCAACAAGATGTATGATTGGAAGCCTACCTTTGTCTTCCAACCCAGCTCTGCCTTGAGTTCCGTGAGCCCGAAGAATACGATCACATCATACTCTAGCTGGTAGAGGGCCTTGCGGAAAAGCTTCTTCTTAGGAAACAGATCCTTGGCAGCCTTGCTTAGGTCCACACGGATGGTACAGAGTGTAGCATAGGCCGCTGTAATCGTTCATGTCAGAACGATAACGCGTGACAATGAATATAAGGAACTCGCATGCATCGCGATCCACCCATTCTGGTTTGGACAAGTTTCCTTGATAGCACACAAGGCGAACGATCTGCTCTCTAAAGGCCGACAAATCTTTTCCCGTAAGTGAGAACGACTCCCGAAATTCTATCTCCTCATGAGCTTTGGCATCCTTCACTTTTGCGTTAACATCGCACTCTGCTCAAAGAAAGAGGCTGACCTTGCAAAATATCGCTGGAAAGTAGTCTGGCACATAATAATCGCCTGCTGGATCTCTCCCCCCGTGATGTTTCCTACGGATGTACTCTGCGCCATTGACCTTGACGAGCATCTCAAAGACCAGACCATATGTAACACGTGCAATCCCTGAAGGGACCTTATGATTGTCACGGTCAATGTGACACAACACCGCCCCGTTAAGGACCTTGTTGCTAATTAAAAAAGTGGGTCAGAGAAGTTCGTTAGGATGTTAGAAAACCACACGCATGTGTTTGTCAGGACGCCAGCTGTCGATGTTTTTGGACTTGAAATACGATTCTAGTTGAGACCAAAGCCAATCGTTTGTTGAGAGCCCGCCAACAACGAATGCCATCTGAAAGCGCAGATAAATATGGTGTATTGTCCCAAGAAAGTCAGACCCACAGTGATCGGCGTCGTAGTGGATGTCTGTTGTCGTTCGAATGCCTGGGTGATGGCGTCGATAGACTCTTTGAACAGGCTGGTGGCCTCTTCACTAGAAGACACCAAATCAGATGATCAGTGCCAATAACGTGGCCCGAAGAAAGTCCTACCCCGTCAACTTAAGCCTCCCACTTGAAATGTTATACTTCGGGATACTCGTACGACGACTAGCGACCCTGATGAAAGCGGGTTCTTGATCGCTCTTAATGACATGTATCGTTGTCTGGTCGAACTCGCGCGTGAACTCAGCAATCTTGTCGGGGGAGGAACGCTCCCAGCCCTCGAGCTTTCCTATTTTTTGACGTTTATCAATGGGAACACAAAGAAACGATCCGCCCACTTTCCAGCAACAGCTTGGCACGACGAGTCACAAACACTGACCCTTCCAGCCGACCTGAGGAGGAATAAAGACGAGTAAGAAATTATTTAACGGTTAGCAAATAGCTACCTACACTCAGATGGAGCAATTTCCTCACAGGAAATTGGGTTGCTCGTCACCGAAAACATGCTGAGTTCGATGGTCCTACGGCCAGCGTCAACGATGACGACTCCTTGAGGACCGGTCCGATCGGTCGTCTCCATTTTGGCAAGGCTTGCCATGCAAAAGTGAAGGCTCGCTTCGCCCTCCGATAGCATGTGGATACGGGATCGTCCCTCGGGCGTACCAGGGACGAGGTCGGCACGCTCAATCGCCAGTCGGTATAGCTGTTGCGGCACACCTTCCCACCGGTTTGGATAAGTGAAAACGTAGCGGATGGAGTCCTCGGAAGACGACCAAATGAAAGTGGGATCATGTGCCTGGATGTAGGTCTTGGCACACTGGAAAAAATACCTGATGAAATCCGTAAAAAGGTCGATAGCGGATTTTCCAGCTGGAAGCGGGGGTAATTCATCGTCCCTGGTGATGGACGACGGTAGATATTTCGGACATAAATGAGGCTTCCACCTGGGTACCACGAATGAGTAGGTTATACGATGTCCCGACGTGGTCAATGACCAACCCCTCAGCCATTACCCATCCTTCCGTCAGCGCGGTATCAACGACGCTCTCCAAAAGCGCCTCAGCGCCGGCCGCTTTGACGTTACCACTCTTGTCGTAGTACAAGATAGATGGTACATCGCTATTACCTGGCAGCAGCCCAGGAAACCTAAGAACAGTCAAAGTAGATCAATACGAAGAAAATAAAGCACTTGCTTCGTGACTTTTTTGATCACAGGAACTTGCCCTCGTTCGAGAATACAGAACGAGATATGAGTGAAGGTCGTACCAATGTCAAGGGCCATGACAAGTTTAGCATCTCCGGTGTACGGTTTGAGATTTGGCATGGCTGGTAAGTCTGATAGTTTCGAGCCGTTATAGGAAATTGGGGTGAAGTCGGCAAGCAGATGTTTCCTATGACGTCTGGGGACTTGTACCCCACAACTCTTGCGTCGTGTCACGCTCAAATTACTAAGCCTTCAAACTTGCGATTATTTATGTAACACGGTGGACAACGATGTAGCCGACGCTTCTACCAGTATGACAACATTAAGTACAAGGCAGCCAAGGAGACATCTGAGACGCAAGGTACAGTAAAAATCATAGTTTATGAAGGCGGCTCAAATCTTTTTCACTCTTGGCGTGAAATTCCTGGAAGGCCAGAGTCTCTCCAAGCTAAGGCGGATGCATTGCCTAGGTAGGATACCCAACTGCAAGATGCCAGAGACACTATTACCCATCTGCCGAAGTTGGTCGTTGGAAGGACGTGTACGCAAAGAAAGCGCAAGAAAGCGCGAGACTATCGCAAAACTTGAGCAAGGGCTGTCCGCTTCCGTCTCCCAGTCCGCGGAGCTTCAGCGCCGACACGAGATCTTGTCCAGGGATCTAGAAGGCGCACGTCTTTTTCTCAACACTGCAGATGTATTTGCACTGCAGACCCGGAGGTCATCCAGACGCTAGCAAAGTTGAATACAGAGCTGCAACACACCTCCACCACTATGGCTGAGCGCGTCTTGGACGTCTTCAAACTTGGCGCAGCGACGTCTGGCCCAGAGCAGAAAACCATGGTGGACAGAGCATCAGAGATAATCGGTTCCACTCTGATACAGTTCTTGCGGACCGCAAGGCGTGACGACCCCGAAGTTCCATTGTATCTTCAAATTGCGTTTCAAGCATGCCTGACACATCACATCTGCTGGATCATATCTGCGTGGACTCTTGACGAAGGGCATAGTGCATTCATAAACGAGATATACCAAAGACTGAGGGAAGGAGGTAAGACACCGGTTTGTGAAGACGATCAAACTCCCGCTTACGTGCAGAGAACAATAAACAGAAAAGCAGACGATATCTGGGCGTTGGCGTTCCCTCACGCGTGCCTATGTCCTTCGTGCCTGTATCAACGAACCCAACTCTCTTGTCACCCGCATCGTCACAGGACTTTCCCATATTCTCCTGGCCGTGGGTTGTACTTCTCCCCAATCCAACATTACATCGCAACTCTCGTCCATGTTTGAAGCGAAGATATTGATTGCCGTCTCGCTTGCTGGGCGCCTCAATCAGATGATAGGCGGTGTAGTCTCTGGCGATTTCGAGGTATTCGTTATGCAACCAGGCGAGAAGTTCCACGAAGAGATAATGGTGCAAGATTCAGACGACGACGGAGGTGTGGCCCGAGGGACGTCAAGTGGAACAAAAACGGCCCAAACCGTATTGTGTACAAGTGAGTTGGGGTTGACCAAGCTCGTGCAACTGGCGACGGGGGAGAAGGAGACAAAGACGATAATCAAGGCAAAGGTCATTCTTGAGTCGTTTCTGCATACTGAGGGTTAGCAGGGGTTTGCGAAGTGATGTACTTGTGCTTATTATCTATTCGGATGTTGTGTCTGTATCTTTGAGGACTTTCATATCAGCGGGTACTGAGAGGACAAGACATGAAGTGTGTCCCGTCTGCTGCCTACCCTATCGGCCTGGGGCTCGTTGAGTTGACAAGACAAGTGGTACTTTAGTGCCATCAATCGGAAAACTGAATTGCGTTGGGTACGTAGCAGAAACATACCCCAGAGATATAGAGGGTAGCATCATAGCCATGTTAGGTAATCGTCATTAGTATACTGATGTGCCGCCTGACTGTCTACATTTCGACCAAAACTCGACGTAGGTATCTTATACCAAAGGAGGCTCTTACTTATGTCAAAGCAAGTAGTCAGTACACGGGACTCACGCAAGTACCAGAACTACGCACACAGACGAAACGCCCTGATGTATGATCCATGCGCCTTCACTAGTCCTCCATGTCCAAAAAGGACGCGAGTAAAACCTTCGCCTTGAGAACCGTTACCATCCGTTTCTTCCCCTTCTCCCACAACGATGGTCCCAGTGGTATCCGTTTCGTCAACCCGAGGTGAGTCGCACACAATACCGTTTCCTCGTCGGCTCCAGCATGGCAGCCATCAGTATTTTCCATCGTCTCACAGTCGAGCTTATCACCAGGCCGAGCAGTGAAGACTTCAAAATCGCTCGATATCACTTCATCGAACGTCTTGCCAAGACGTGCGGCAAGCTCAACCAGCGAGGTTATCCTTTGCTTGAACTCGGAAGTGACCTTTGATATGATGTCGGACCGAGGAGCGGTGCACCTGGCAGCCACTAGGATGTCGCAAAGGTCTGTGATGATCTCGTTGACAAGGGATTCTGGGGGGGTACTTTGACTATGATCACGTGCGAGTATTCGCCAATGTCCAGAAATGACCTGAGCCTCTGATCATGTTCCTTCTCGTTAGCGAGGACGATAGAAACATCAGAGCGCTCAACACCTCACCTACATTACGTAACTTGTCATACATCCCATAAATGAATGCGTGATGCCCTGGTTCAGACGTCCAAGAGGACGCAGCTGCGAATAGTGCAGATGCATGATAGGCTTGGAACGCGATTTGGAGTAACAGAGGGATATACTCCGCGTCGATCGTTGACAATGACGCGGTCAAATCCTTGCCTATTCGACTAGAAGCTCTCTCCACAGCAGATGTCTGTTCGTCCGTCAGGTCCGTCATTGAGGTTCGAAACCTGAAATCTTCCAGAAAGCAGTCAGCCATATACGTGGCATTTTGCTGAAGCCCTGCATTTAATCTCTGGCAAACCCGGATAATATCTGAGTCTGAGGATTTGTCTGCAGCGCTGAACAAGTTGTTTGAACCTTCTAAGCCTCTTGATTGCACCTCAGAACGCTCCCGGAGCTCGGCTATCTGGGAACGATACTCAGAGAGCTCTCGTCGAAGTCTTTCGATTTCTTTAGCATCTCTTTCGGTCTGTTCTGCGCCTTTGGAGTTTGCTGACTTCCCTTGATCGTCATCGGTGTCAGATGGTGTGGGGTAGAGGGGGGGTTTCTCTCCCGATTGCGTGGGTTGAGAGAGCTTATCGTCTGGGATAGAAGTGGGCCTCGATGGGTTAGGTTCCTCTTCAGGTTGTGTGGGTTGTGGCTGAGAATCGTTGGGAACAGCCTGAGAAGTAGACAAGGCTTGCTGAACCGTCTCCGTAGTCATAGTCAACTTGTCCATCTTTCGAAGAAGGTTTGGGTGTGATGTTCATCCAAAAAAGTGCAGAAATCTAGTACCTTGGCCAATGTAACTGTCTCAACTACTTTTTGGGTCCTCGAATCCGCATCTGTGCGCTGCTCATCGCGGGCTGTGTCCTGGAGGGTAGAAGTCACTATTCCGTCGCGCTTATCAGCATCGATGCGTACCAGGTCGCTCTGCAGCTCAGAAGGACCCTGTTCGCCGTTCGCCGTATCGATAGCCACAGATGGACACGGATCGGACTGTAATCAGAAAATCGCGATCAGCCCATTACCTTCTCTAAGTGCAGGTCGTCACACCACTGTGTTCTCCAAGCTCCTGGGTTGAGCTGCAGGTGACGAAGGCTTCAATTGACCGGTAGCTGGGGTTGCTTGGCGACCCGGACCTCGGCCTGCC
>JBBPMO010001292.1:0-10963 GCA_038090315.1 Xanthoconium stramineum
ACCGAACGGGTAGCACCCACGGAATTATAGTTAGCATGCCACCCGAGGTCAACCATCTCGACGCAGGCAGCAGGCCATTATCACGCCAGCCACGCCCTCAGATCAGTAACAGAATCCCACACCCATACGCCAACACTCTGCTGGAAAGACTTTCAGACAATCCTAGAGCTCGGACGGGACCCTCCTACGACAGTACTCGCACTCATAGTTCTAAGAGCAAACGGCAAACTGCTACAGCTAGACAACTAATCCAACGCCTATCCCGGACGCCATCCAACCACCAGGAGGAGGAAGAAGAAAAGGAAGGGCAATTAGTGGCTCAACCATCCTCACAGGACGAGGACAGGAGTCAAGAGGAGGATAGCGACTGGGAGGAAAGATTTCTTCAAGGGTGGTCAAAATCCCCTATTCCGAAAGACATGCCCTGGAACGAAGAACTACGCATTGGAAGTTACGTCAGGGTGGATCCGGGACAAGAGATACGCATGCGCCTGTGGGCAAAACGCCAACCCATACTCACGACTTTCGGCCTCCTATCACGATTTCTTCACTCAGGCGCCCGTTTCCGTCTTATGATAAATGACGGGAACACGTTTCAGTACAGGTTGCCACGGCCATCATCGTCAGGCCCCATCTTGTACAGCGGACACTACAGAGAGCGCGCATGGGACCCAACGCAGGACAAACGCGAATTCTTTCAGCAATGGGCAGCAACGGTAACGGACATAATGCGTCGTCCTCACGCCAGGGCATACCTATTTGAAGGGGGCCTTCTATGGAGACTAGCACTCGAGTTCGGACCAGAAGACCTCGTCGAGAAAGCGCTATCAGGACCATCTGAAGCCGTTACCTCATTCGGTATAGGTCTCCGGGATACAGCCGCTCGGACGGTTTGCGACATCTGTCCTCTCTACGAGTTAGACGTCGTACTGGGGAGGATAAATGGGAAAAGTGACGTATGTGGTTACCTAAAACAGACATTTGGGAAACGAACCACCCAGCCTGGACAGGCATCTGGAATGACGAACAGGAGAAGACCTTTCAAAGTCTGCTTCGCAACATGAGAAACGGCGCGCACAAGCCGCGTAACTCGGGGACATGGGCTCATGATCTCGCTCGCCTGCCCTGTTCGAACTCGGAGGACATTTGGGAAGGAGCAGAACGCGCATGGAAGATTGTCAACATAGAAAGGAAGGAAACGTGGGACAACTTGTCGGTGGAAGACCTAGATACCGTTCTCTCCCATCAAAGACAGGCACCTATAGTCTTCAGGGGGGCTCTGTGACGGAGAGTAGAGAAGTCACGTGTTGAACACCATAGTTGCCGATGTAACTAGCTTCAAGTTTTTTTACTTACTTACTCTTATCATCGCAATCCATTTGTGTTATCGTTCGTATCTCGTCTCACACTCGACGTCTTCACGACTACACGAATATACGCTCATCACGAACTCCACGTCACTACGGAATCTCTTAATCGCTACATTCTATCCCTGGTCCCTCAGTGTCGAGCTTCGCTCGTACTCAACTACTACTTCTTGAGCTCCGCTCGTGATAAACCCGACTCCAGCTCTCTAGGGCTCGTATAACCGTCACAAAGGTGGACAAATCCGGACCCCTACACCTAGGGTCCGGACGAATCACAAATTATCATGAGCAGACCACCATCCCGTCTCACACACGGGCTTTCCTCAGAAAGCAACACTCGACCATCCTCGCGCTCTCAGTCCTCCCCCCTCTTTGTCGAAGGATCCGTTCCTTCCCAACCTGGGTCAAGCCAATTCGTTTTTCCTGGATCGTTTCTCAACACCCCTCAGACCTTATCTTCATACAGCAGAAACTCGCCACAAAGAGAGTCAAGCGAGGAGAGGATAGCGACGCACCTAGCTACCAATGATTCTCCGCCGGCGCTAACTACTCGCTACGCAGAACTGAAAAGACAGTATGAGGAAGGCGACGAGGAAGGAGGACTACCCCTCTCAAACCTTATACAAATTTGCAGCGCGAAGAGCGGTCTGGAGCCTCAAGATATAGAGGACTGGGGCATTCAACTAGGCGATGACACCCCACGATTCCGACTCTCGAGAAAGTTCGACGAAGACATCTGGCCAATTGTCGAGAAACTGCAGAAGTTCCTGATGCACTTCAGCATCCTAGCCGGCAGAAACGCGGCTTACCTACTAGACCCGGGCGACAACTTCCGACGGATACTTGGAGGAGCCTTAGAGCTTTCTCACCTAGACGCAGCTTGGAAGATGCTGAATGCGAGAATTCAAAGGATTCCAAAGATAGTCGAGAAGTATGATGCGGAGTATCGAGGAGATTCGGTCTCTTCACCGGCCACGACCAATCCGGATCTATATGAACCACAACCAGCTCGCGCTTCCGACAGTCACCGCCTCCTAGGCCTTCTGCAGGATATCCCCTACATGGCCGAGTCCATAACGGATAGACAAAAAAGGAGACTAGCGAAAGGGCGTAGTTTCGAGGAGGTTTGGGAAGAACCCACCCGTTTAGCAGCTGCATTTCCAGCTCGAAGCCTCGAGCAACAGGCGTTGGTGATTGGATATGACTCGATCGGGAATGTGACCACTCGTTTGCGGTCCTTAGACCATTCGTTACAAGCGGAGTTGCGAGCTCAGGACGACTCCAGAAATCTAGCAGAAGTAACAGAAGAAATATCTAGCAATCGACCGCCTACACCACGCTTCCCTAGCACTCCATCTAGATCCGCTACGAGTCGATACCCTGGTCCCACTCTATCGCCCATAGCTTCTCCACCAGACCAGCAGCCCATTCGGAATACCGAGTTACTTCAAGGAATCGCGTCGATAAGGATGGGAATGCCCCGAGAATCAGTGATGGGGGGCCTTCAGGGACTAGGCGAAGAGCGAGGTCCAATAAGACCCATGCCCTCTGTTTCTATAGGAATTAACCATCCGCCGCGTTCTGTCCGATGGGACGTGGACCCCCCGGGTCCCTCTCGGGAACCCGAGGCCGCCTTTCCCGCTCGGAACATCCCTCGCCCCACACGCCGAGAACCTTTACAACAAGAGCTTGGGGGGCCAGCTAGTAACTATTCCATGCCAGTAAACCATCTCTCGAGGAATACGACGTCGCAAGCCCCCACGCTTACAGCCCAACATCGACGCGACACTGGTCGTCGTGATCCTGCCCCTCATCTGACCGGCCCAGGTCCTCGATTACAGACGTTTAACTACCCTACCGGGGCTAGGATGCCCGCTCAAGGGAATTATAATCAAGGAAGCGGTCTAACTAGTCGACCTGGAGGAAACCCCCCCCCTCATCAGGCCTTACGCCCGGACTTATACACATACGGACAGTCGATACCAATTATCAAAACGGAGATGAAGCCCGACCAGCTTCCAACTTGGGACGGTAACCAAGATACCGCCATTCGCTATTTTGCTAAACTTCAAGCCCTTGCTCGGAAAGGAGGCTATATGTCGGAAGCTGTGGCGTTTTGGGCAGGAGAACGATTCGTGGAAGGATCATCCATATCCAACTGGTTCCTCGCACTCGATCCAAGTCTGAAGGATAAGATGCAGTCAAACTGTGCGGCTTTCATCGAGACCATATGCACATACTATCTAGGGGATACTTGGACGCAGAGAGTAAATCAGGAATTCGCACAACAATCTTTCCGTCAGAAGGACCATGCTAAGGAATCTCCAGAAGACTTCGTGTCGCGGCGTGCTATCCTCTCTCGTATGCTTAACTATGCGGTGCCAGGATCGAAAGAAGAAGCGAGTCTCATTCTGAAGAACGCGCCGGTCCAATGGCGGGCTATACTTGCTGTCGACTCGATCAAAGACACCGCGACTCTACAGATGAGGGTTACAGAACACAAAGAGGCTCTAACTTACGGTGCCATGACGGGACCCTTTAATAGACAATATGCCACCGTAGAGGAACTCCAAGCGGTTAGGAATACAGTCAATAAACTCGGCGCCAGGACGAATCTGCAGAGGAGAAACTACTACCCCTCTTCCAGAACAGATGGAGCGGCCGCTGCGAAATTGGGAGAAACTGAGCTGGAAGCCGAAGAAGACCTATTGGACGAGGCTGAAGAAGACTCTAAGGAAACCTACTATAATGAGTTACCCGGAGCGACAGAATCTATAGACAATCATGACGCTATCATAGCGGAAGCGTTCGCAATCCTTAAGCAACGTAGTCCGACGATACCCAAGGAAGGTTATCCCTTTCCAAAACAAGATCAAGTCGTCACTGTACTCGAACGCAAACCTAAATGGCCCTGCAGAGCTTGCGGGAGTCGTAACCACTGGGACAAGGAATGTCCACACCACCACATGTTCTCTCAACTACGGAATAAGTCAACCAAATCTGTCTTTAAAGGAACGGATAGACCGTCCGACATAGAAAACGTGTATCGTAGCGCGTACCATGCCCTGTTAATGCAGTCCATCTCCCAGCTGTACACCAGTTCACCGACTTCCGAGCCACTATCCGCAACGAAGGAGACCCTCCTAGTTGCTGCCGACCAAACGGAAAGGAGGGGTACCCCTTATTCCGAGAGTCGCCGTGCGACGGTAGAAGAAGTCGAAGACGAATACTGGAAGGATTTTCATCTGAGGGTGGAGACGTCTGATGGAGTCCTTTTGGAAGAGAGTTCAAAGGAACAGGACTCAAAGGAAAGTCAGACGGCAACCATAGCGGCAATCAGTAAAACAGTACGTTTAATGCCTCGTCGCCCTAAGCCTCATGGCAAGTCTGCCGAAGGCGTTTCAGTGGTAGCCGTCAAGGGCTACATAGGGTTGAAAGACCAAGATATCACCGATCTTCGACTAGACTCAGGAGCAGACGTTACACTGATCAGTGAAGAATTCTACACATCCATGAAAAACCCTCCTCGACTAAGACAAGGGATGAAGCTCCGTTTGTACCAGTTGACCGACAGCGACGCTAAAATCAATGGGTATATCCAAGTCCCGATCTTCATGACTACGCAACGAGGGGATGTACTGGAAACTACAGCAGAAGCATATGTAGTCCCTCGGATGACTGTTCCCATCCTACTCGGAGAAGATTACCAACAAGCTTACGAACTTACGGTTTCGAGGCACCTAGAGAAAGGGACTACCGTGCAGTTTGGAGGGACATCACATATGGTACAAGCCGAGCCGGCACAACGGACAAAAGATTTCGATCGCCTTCGTCAAAGCGCCTTCCTCGTTGCTTCTTTCATAAAAGCTAAGCTACATAAGATTAATCGACGAAAACGCTGGGAGAAAGAGAGGAAGAAGGAAGGAAAGGAGCAAAAGATCAGAGTGGCCGAAGATACTCGCATATTACCAGGGTTCACTCGGAACGTCGCTGTAATGGGTAATCTTGGAGACTCACCGGAATGGCTCCTGGAGCGCTCTCTCCTATCCACCTCTGAGGACGGATTTTTTGCTGTCCCCAATACCTTGTTTTCCTCGGAAAACCCTTGCATACCGGTAGCCAACCT
This sequence comes from Xanthoconium stramineum, assembly GCA_038090315.1. Taxonomy (NCBI): domain Eukaryota; kingdom Fungi; phylum Basidiomycota; class Agaricomycetes; order Boletales; family Boletaceae; genus Xanthoconium; species Xanthoconium stramineum. The sequence continues at coordinate 5,494 of JBBPMO010001292.1, forward strand.
TTCGGCGAGAGCAAGAACCTTGAGAAAAGGAGAAGTTATTGGAATCATCTCGAATCCGGCTGAATCCCTAGACAAGGCTACGAATCTAGAGGACTTACAGGAGAAAATGCGACGCGCAGCCCGCTCGAGCATCATAATTAACGCTCTACACGTCTCATCAAATTCTCAGGAACAGCTGCTCTTCGATGACGAAACCTGGGGCCCAAAGAACGCTGAGCTACCCTCAGATGAGACCTACAAGGCAGCCGACCTAGAGAATCTAATTGACGTGGGGTCTCTACCAGACAATCTCCGGGAGCAAGTATGGAACATGCTAAGGAAAAGAGTAGCCGCCTTCGGATTTGATGGCCGACTGGGAAGTTACCCAGCGAGAGTCCACATTCGTACTCAGGACGGGCAGCAACCCATAGCGGTACCGATGTACGGCGCTTCACCTGAAAAAAGACTCATCATCGAGAAGCAATTGGAGACCTGGTTCCAGCAAGACGTTATCGAACCATCGATAAGCCCTTGGAGCGCTCCAGTGGTGATAGCGTACCGGAATGGGAAGCCAAGGTTCTGTGTAGACTACAGGAAGCTGAATGCAGTCACCACGCGCGATGAATTCCCCATTCCCCGTCAAAGTGAAATTCTCGCTTCTCTCTCTGGAGCAAAAGTTCTGTCTTCGCTAGACGCACTATCCGGCTTCACCCAGCTTGAGATGGCAGAAGAAGATGCAGAAAAGACAGCATTTCGAACTCACAGAGGACTATTCCAATTTAAGAGGATGCCGTTCGGACTGACAAACGGTCCACCGACTTTTCAACGAGTTATGCAATCCGTATTGGCACCCTATCTATGGCTTTTTTGCCTTGTCTATATAGACGACATTGTCGTCTATTCGAACTCGTACGAAGAACACATAGGACACTTAGACCGCGTCTTGGAAGCCATCGAAAGAGCAGGGTTAACTCTTTCCCCCACAAAATGTCATCTCTTCTATTCGTCGATCATTCTGTTAGGGCATAAAGTATCCAGGCTTGGCCTATCTACGCACGAGGAAAAAGTAAAAGCGGTCACGGAACTAAAACGGCCAGAGAAGGTCTCACAACTTCAGACATTCCTGGGCATGCTCGTATATTTTTCAGCCTTTATACCCCATTACGCGGCAATCTGTACCCCCTTATTCCAACTGCTACGAAAGGGAGCCAAATGGGAATGGACGGTAGAGCATGAGCGGGCATTCGAAGAAGGCAAACAAGCGCTAGTCTCAGCCCCTGTACTAGCTCACCCAGAACGAGGCAATCCTTACCGACTTTATACGGACGCTTCAGATGAAGCTATAGGTTGCGCGTTACAGCAAGTTCAAGAGATCCATGTACGGGACCTGGAAGGAACGAAAGTATACCAGCGGATCAGATTGGAATACGAAGCAGGAAGACCTCCTCCCAGACTGACAAGTCAAGTGGCTTCGAGATTCCCTAAAGCTGAACCAAAGACTACAAGTTGGGGCCCAACAATGGATGAGACGACAGTAGAAGTGGAGCGTGTTATAGCTTACTGGTCACGCACTCTGAAAAGCGCCGAGAAACGATACTCTACAACAGAACGCGAAGCGCTAGCAGCGAAGGAAGGACTCATCAAATTTCAACCTTTTATCGAAGGAGAGCAGGTCACGCTGATCACAGATCACACCGCATTGCAATGGGCAAAAACCTACGAAAATTCTAATCGGCGCCTTGCATCATGGAGTACAGTATTCTCAGCCTTCGCTCCCAATTTAGAAATCATACATCGACCAGGGAGGGTACACTCCAATGTCGATCCATTATCCAGACTTCCCCGCCAAGCCCCACCACACATTTCGCCGTCATCCAGCCGTGAGCCAGCTCTATCATTCTCTAGCGCGATAGAGGAAGAGCACCCATTTCGAGCACCAAAAGCACGACAGGTCATGGCAACCGTTGCGACTCTCGAGCAAGCGTTCATAGATAAGGAAGGATTGTCAGTTCAAACGAGATCCAAGACAAGATCCAAAAGAAACGTAGCCGATCCGGAAATCAAAGCTGAAACCAAAGGAGAGGAGGCTCGGACAAAGCAAAGGGAAGAAGCGAAACCATTGGTGAATGAATACGAAGCAGGGTTAACACACCCACCTTCAATGTTATTAGCAATCGATCCAGGAGAAACCCAATCCTGGAAGGAAGCCTATCCCAGAGATCAGACGTTTCAGGCAAAATACGAAGCAGCAGCCATTGACCAAAATGACACTAACTGGTCGGCATCGCGCCGTTACTTCAAAGGCCCCGATGGACTTCTCTATTTCAGAGACACAGATTTTGTCCCGAAGCTCTGTGTACCAAAAACTAAGCGATTGGACTTAATCACGGACGCACATGAGTCTCCATTCGAAACAGCACATGCAGGTCCAGAGAAACTTTGGAATTATTTATCAACTCGTTTCTACTGGCCGCGTATGGGAAAAGATATCAAGTCTTTCTGCGCATCGTGCGACGTTTGCCAGAAAATCAAGAGCAGAAATTTCAGCCGCTATGGAACACTCATTCCAAACCCCATCCCTAAAAGACCATATGAGTCGATATCAATGGACTTCATCGTCAACCTACCAAAGTCGGGTCCCTTCAACGCTATTTGGGTAGTAGTGGATCGCTTTACGAAGCATGCACAATTTGTCCCCATAACTACAGGTCTTACTGCACCCGACTTTGCAGAGATATTCGTACGCATCATAGCCAGTCGCTACGGTCTTCCTGATTCCATTATTTCCGATCGGGATGCAAGATGGACCTCTGAATTTTGGAGGAACCTGACATCTTTACTACACATACGACTGGCAATGTCATCAGCACATCACCCACAGCACGACGGCCAGACAGAGATAGTCAACCGCACATTGGAGACAATGCTACGAGCATACACAGCGCAATCGAAGTCTTCATGGGCGGACTGGCTACATCTCATGGAGTTTACGTATAACTCCACCACCCACTCTTCCACCGGCTACTCTCCATTTCAACTACTTTACGGATTTGAGCCCAAGCGAGCATTAGATTTCCTGGGTCAGGCCTATGACGAAAGGACGACACGGCCACAGACAGAAAACTTTTTAAAGGAATTACAGACTCACCGCGAAATGGCAAGACAAGCCATAGCTCGGGCTCAGGAGAAACAAGCGGCGACGTACAATAAAGGCCGTAAACCTTGCGAATTCAAATCAGGCGACCTCGTGTTAGTCAACCCACATGAGTTGGAATGGTCAGAAGCGAAAGGTGAAGGAGCAAAGTTAGTACAACGGTGGATTGGACCCTTCGAGATCACCGAACAAATCAATCCGAAGACGTACCGATTACGAATGGACGACCGCTACCGAGGCACACCGATATTCAGTCTGGATCACCTACGCCGTTATGTCTCTTCACCAGAGGAATTTGGAGAACGGGCGAAATTACCAGACACCCGGATGACGGCCCCAACTGAGGAATACGAAGTCGAAAACATAATAGCACACCGCTGGGGACCCAGAAAGAAGATACAGTACCTAGTGCGTTGGAAAGGATCAAACCCGATGCAAGACTCTTGGCAAACGGAGCGCGACCTACGTAACGCAGCAGAATTGCTGCGCAATTACAAACGCGCAGCCAAGATCTAGCCATTCGGCTAAAGGGAGTATATACGTATATAAGGACATACACTAGAATTTGGCGAACGGGCACCCCGACGCCACTTCCCCTCACCGAACGGGTAGCACCCACGGAATTATAGTTAGCATGCCACCCGAGGTCAACCATCTCGACGCAGGCAGCAGGCCATTATCACGCCAGCCACGCCCTCAGATCAGTAACAGAATCCCACACCCATATGCCAACACTCTGCTGGAAAGACTTTCAGACAATCCTAGAGCTCAGACAGGACCCTCCTGCGACAGTACTCGCACTCATAGTTCTAAGAGCAAATGGCAAACTGCTATGGCTAGACAACTAATCCAACGTCTATCCCGGACGCCATCCAACCACCAGGAGGAGGAAGAAGAAAAGGAAGGGCAATTAGTGGCTCAACCATCCTCACGGGACAAGGACAGGAGTCAAGAGGAGGATAGCAACTGGGAGGAAAGATTTCTTCAGGGGTGGTCAAAATCCCCTATTCCGAAGGACATGCCCTGGAATGAAGAACTGCACATTGAAAGTTACATCAGGGTGGATCCAGGACAAGAGATACGCATGCGCCTGTGGGCAACACACCAACCCATACTCACGACTTTTGGCCTCCTATCACGATTCCTTCACTCAGGCGCCCGTTTCCGTCTTATGATAAATGATGGGAACACGTTTCAGTACAGGTTGCCACGGCCATCATTGTCAGGCCCCATCTTGTACAGCAGACACTACAGAGAGCGCGCATGGGATCCAACGCAGGACAAACACGAATTCTTTCAGCAATGGGCAGCAACGGTAATGGACATAATGCGTCATCCTCACACCAGGGCATACCTATTTGAAGGGGGCCTTCTATGAAGACTAGCACTCGAGTTTGGACCAGAAGACCTTGTCGAGAAAGCGCTATCAGGACCATCTGAAGCCGTTACCTCATTCGGTATAGGTCTCCAGGATACAGCCGCTCGGACGGTTTGCGACATCTGTCCTCTCTACGAGTTAGACGTTGTACTGGGAAGAATAAATGGGAAAAGTGACATATGGTGGTTACCTAAACCAGACATTTGGGAAACGAACCACCCAGCCTGGACAGGCATCTGGAATGACAAACAGGAGAAGACCTTTCAAAGTCTGCTTCGCAACATGAGAAACGGCGCGCACAAGCCGCGTAACTCGGGGACATGGGCTCATGATCTCGCTCACCTGCCCTGTTCGAACTCGGAGGACATTTGGAAAGGAGCAGAACGCGCATGGAAGATTGTCAACGTAGAAAGGAAAAAAACGTGGGACAACTTGTCAGTGGAAGACCTAGATACCGTTCTCTCCCATCAAAGACAGGCACCTATAGTCTTCAGGGGGGCTCTGTGACGGAGAGTAGAGAAGTCACGTGTTGAACACCATAGTTGCTGATGTAACTAGCTTCAAGTTTTTTTTTACTTACTTACTCTTATCATCGCAATCCATCTGTGTTATCGTTCGTATCTCGTCTTGCACTCAATGTCTTCATGACTACACGAATATACGCTCATCACAAACTCCACGTCACTACGGAATCTCTTAATCGCTACATTCTATCCCTGGTCCCTCAGTGTCAAGCTTCGCTCGGACTCAACTACTACTTCTTGAGCTCCGCTCATGATAAACCTGACCCCAGCTCTCTAGGGCTCGTAGAACCATCACAGCCAGTTTGTGATACCCTGGGTTTACCCACACTGATCCCTAAACATGAGGGGCTGCACACCCCCTGCAAAAGTGGGGCATGCATAAGAGCATTTTTCCCTCAGACCAGAAGTCCAACTTCTGCCTTAGTGTACTACGTG
>JBBPMO010001293.1:0-10957 GCA_038090315.1 Xanthoconium stramineum
GAGCCACTGTAAGTTCCCCATTAGGTCTCGCTTTAGAGGCGTACTGACGAATCACATGTCCAGTCTACCTCAATTCGTTCCTCAGTGTGTGAGTGCCGCCTTCTCCCTCCTTTATAACTCCGGTCGTTCGATAATTGATCCTCTTTGCAGTCTCAACTCACGGCTTCTCCTACGCGAGCTGGTCGAAAACGAAGAGGTGCGTTTCGGCGTCAACTAGACTCGGGCATGAGATTAACATCCTTCCTTTTCTTCCTCTTCACCATCCCTGCGCTTTTCGTGGGTGGTACAGTTCGCGTGTCCAAATATCGTCGCAAGTTCGGTCGACGGATTCGAACTCGGTCCAGCATTCGAGGCACGCTTGACATCCCCATCCCCATCTCACTCGCGGACACCATCTGGATCCCCGGACGGCCTGGAACTATCGCAGCCCTCATCGCCGTCGCCGTCGCCGTCTCAACCGCCGCATCCGCATTTACAATTGCAATCACAATCGCATACACCGATTTGTCTGTCTGGCGTCGATCCGTGCCCGATTGCGGTCGTATCCAGAGTATAAAATTTAGTTGTGATATGATAAAATATGTTTGTCTCACTGCCCTGTGCCCTCTCATCTCCTTTCTTTCCTTTCTTTGTTGGGTGTTGAGCATTGGGGGTGGCTGTGGCTATTGTCAAGCATACCTGGGGCTAGCAGTGAATATGTCATAATGAACCAACGAGACGTTGCTGGAAGCCTGCCGTGGCCGACGGCGGGAACACTCACGAGCAGGCACAAGCGAACTGGACTGAGCCCTGTGGGGGCGACTACGTGGTACATAGACAAGGGGCTACTACTGTACATCTATGATGTGTCGCGTAGATATACTAGTGTACACGTTACTAGGATGCCAGTGAAGTTTGCACCCTCCCAACCTCTTGAAAAAAAGGCAAAAACTACAGCCTGAATTGACGTGGTGGGAGTGGGACACGGGCGGTCGGGCTCGGATTGACGCGGTGGAGGCAGGAGACAAGCTATCGGGCTCGAGTTGACACGGTGGGAGTGAGACACGAGCGATTGCGCTCGAATTGATGCCGTGGGGGTGGGAGACGAGCCGTCGAGCTCGAAAAGACGTGGTGGGGGAGGCTCGAATTGACACGGTGGGGGAGGGAGACGAGCGATCGGGCGCGAAAAAGCGTGGTGGAGGCTGGAGACGAGCGGTTGCGTTCGAATTGACGCGGTGGGAGCGGAACACAGGTGGTTGCGATCGAATTGACACGGTCGGGTGGAAGGCAAGCGGCCGGGCTCGAAAGGGCCTGGTGGATGCGGGAGACGAGCGATTGGGCCCGAAAAGGGCTGGTAGAGGGTGAGACACGAGCGATTGCGCTCGAACTGACACGGTTGGGTGGGAAGTGAGCTCTCGGGCTCGAGAAGACACGGTTGGGGGCACGGATATCGACAAGGGCACTCGAACACGTCGTTAGGGTGCCTATGTCGACGTGGGTGCCCTAACATTGACAGTGTTCATGGGAAAGTTTACCAGCGCACGTTCCCTGACTCTTGCAAACGTTCATTGACCGGCAGAACACGGCGACAGAAAGAGCTACTAGCGAACCTAGCTCAGAAGAAAGGAAAAAGGCAGTTATTTCCGGCCAACACCATCCCTCTTTCTCTTCTTCTTTCGCGCCGGCGCTCCGTCATGATTTACAATCGCTGCTGGTCCGACAGTGTCAGAACCGGGTTCGCGACGGCGCTTCTTGGGGGTAGAACCGTCTGCAGGTTTTTCCGGAGGATGGGGTGCCAGGGTTGGTGCGGTTGGTTCGGTGGCTGGTGGAGCGCCTGTTATTGTGGATGACTGCGCAGGGGCAGGTGGTACGACGGCGGCAGGAGGCTCCGTGCTAGTGGCTGCAGCGGGCTCGCTCAACGATGCCGGAACCACTATTCTTGGTTTGGACAGGATGGCGCGATACGTTTTACGCGTCTCTGAAAAGAATGACATGAGAATGATAGGGAAATCCGAGGATGGAAGGCTCACGAGCTCGCAAAGTCAGGGATTTGGGCGTGACCGTCGACGCATCGTGCGCCAGATTCCGTGCCAATCCGAGCAGACTGATCCTGAACGACGTAAAACGGCAAATGAGACGCGCCTTCAGGACGACGCAAAGTGATTCGAGGTGGCTCACAAATTTTGAACGTCGCTTGGGCCTCTGTAATCGCCCTCACCAATTACGCCACCACTAACGATGATACCCTTTCCTTTTGTAACGCGAACAATCTCTCGCGCAGCAGCCCACCAATTTCGTTTCACAGCGTTCCCGGTGTCGCTCGCGCCGAGACTCGCGTAGCTTGATTCAGGGTCCCCAAGAGCACCGGCATAGTTGATTTCGAATACAGCACCATTCTTGATGGCGGTGCGGACAAGCGTGTGTCTGAGATGAAAAGGAAGTCGGGGTAGGGTGAGGGGTAAGGCGATGATGTGAGCTGTCAGCGGCGAAGGCTGACTATGTGTCAGGCATGCCGCAGAAAACGTCGCTGCCGTCGTTGGAGTGAGAGCGATGAGGTCATATCCATCGGCGATAGACGCATTGGCACTCGTCTAATGAACAAGGGACAGATCAACCCAAGTAAGTAGGAGTCAAGGTGGCGAAAAACGCACCAGACCGAACCCTTTCTCGCTGTCCTCGTCGATATTGATCGTTAATCGCTTCAGAAATACGACGCCGGTCCTGCTCTTGAACTGTAGCAGCAGCATATCCAGAATGTTGACATGCGTCTTGGGGTCAACCTTCTTTTCGACTGTCTGGTTCAGAGCGATAATAGTGTATCCTACTGTGCATCAAAAGTCAAAGAATGGTGAAAAGGCGAGATGAAAGACTGACAGTGGACGAGAAGATCGATACGAGCTTCAATGGCTGCGATCTGAGCCTGGGTAAACATGGCAGTGCTAGTCAATTGAGGTTGTTTCTTTTTGTTCTTTTTCGACTGGGCTGCGGCTCCATGGGCTTGGTGAGCGACGACGGGGACGTTCAGGTCGAAGAACATCGCGACGTTGGACGAGTCAATGTTCAAGGTCCTAGTCCGACATTTCTCCGAAAGAGCAGCCGAGTTTGATCTCCACAACCAACATCGTGATCACATCATTTCGACTTGAACCAAGTACCTATATAGAATGGTGCCGAATGCCGTCTCCCCCAACGTCCACATTGTCCCCACCGTCCTCAACGCCGTCCTCGTCGCCGTCCTCGATGTTGACGTGGTCCCTGGGGCTCCCCACACCCATCCCCCAACATCCCCGTCATTCCCACCGTCCTCGGTGCTGTCCTCGCCGTTCCTGTTACCGTCGCCGACGACCGTCGATTGGACCCAATTTCAGGGGGCCATACCAAGCCGCCGAGTGGATCACATTCACCAAGACGGTGGTCTCTCGTAGCACTGAACTCAATTCATTTCTTGCTGATCCTACCAACTCTGCCCCGGAATCCCGCGCCAAACTTGCCAACCCCCTTCGACAGAGTCTCAACACTTGGACCCAGTGTGTGTATCTCGTCAATGAGCTTTCTGACCTCGAGAGGAAGCTGAAGCTGAAGATAAAAGGAAGAAGGCGATCAAGAATGGGAAGAGAAAGGCCGTGGTAGTCAGTTCCGATGAAGAAGGTGCCGCACCCTCAGCACGTTCTCGTCGCAAGGCAAACTAAAAAAAAAACAAGGCACGCTTTATTCTTCACTGTTAGTATCTTCTCATGTTTTGCAGCTCAGTTGCCTCGTTTGCAGCATGTATATTTTTTTTCTTGTCATTGCTCCTTCGCAACTGCTGTCTTGTCTCTCGGATAGAGGCTTTCGTCCCCGGCTGCACTGCTCGTTGATCGGCTATCTCGCATTCAAGTCTTGCCTTCGCATACGTTCAAGTTTGGTCGGTCCTCTACTTCGTGCACGTTCTCACAAAGATCCTCACCTGATCGTCATGGGCTACACATTCGTCTCGGAGATAATACTAGATGTGCTCGTTATGGCGCCATGTATGTGTACTGACAGGGCATACGATCTCTTGTATTGTCATTATGGTAATATCTGATTTTCTGTATCCGAAATCCTGAGCAGATCTCCTACATAGTCCGAGCATAATCCGAGCTGGCAAAATAAAATGCCATCTCATAAGTATGCGATTACAAACTGCTCTGACATCAAAGTGAGATTGCATGACAGGCACATGGCAGAATGTCAGACCATAGGCCAGTTGAACGCATCTAACATGACATGACATGGCCATCTCATCACGTATTTGAACTTCGCCGTTTTTTGATGTCGACCCGCCTCGAGACCATGTCCCATGTCTCCGTTCCGTCCACAAAAGAGCGCTGAAATTCGACATTGATTCGCCAGGTCCAATGCTATAAAGCTACCCGTGCACATAGCTCGATCGTATGTACAAGAAAGCATGCATAGATGTAAATAGACCTGCCATTTGACACAAGAAATGAGGTACCATGGCCACGTGCACCAAAAACAAGTGTACGCGTTGAAGTCGTAAAACAAAGACTATCGCAAACAACATAGTACACAACAACGGGTATAGCATGATGTCGGAGGACGACATGGGCGGGCCGAACGACGCAAGTCCTTGCTACAGGAACCTTGATTATAAAGGAGCTAAACTCATCATAAACACCAAGGCCTGCCTATTCGTTGGTACGCATGTCGCGGCAGCCCATCAGGAGGATCCACTGGTGTCAAAACCACCAGAGCAAGTATGAAACTCAGTTTCACTATCAAACTCGGAGTGACCACCGAGCTCAGAAGTCCGTACCCACATCATAATATCTCGACGACATCGGCATGAATATCCCTGACGAAGTTGACCTGGTGTCCGATGCCTGGAAGAATGATCTCGTGCTCCGTAGCAATGCGCTTGAGTTCTCCATTGAGTTGTTGCTGAAGTAACAGTGCATGGAACGGCTGTTGGAGACGGACGATCAACCGCAAAGCCCGGGTATAGTCATCCATCGCGGCGACAGGTAGAATATGCAATGGCGAAGAGGGGGTAGAGTCGGTCTCTGAATCAGACTCATCTCCATCTCCATTTTCACCTTCGCCCTCGCCGTCATCCGCCGCTACACCCCAAGGCAAGCCATCGAGTGGATCGCGCAGATCACAGATCCATGGATTTATGAACATGAGCTTGCGTGCTTCCTCTGGTGATAGCTTGTCCGATGTCTGGAATTCCACAATACCAATCGCAGACACCCGAGCACGGTATCGAACTTCATGACCCTGCGTGAAACCTTGTATGACGAGCCTTTTGATCGGGAAAATGAGGCAGGGGAGGTGCAGTCGGCGGTTGGCAAAGCGTGCGGAAGGTAGACGAGCGACCCGGTGGTGGACCAGTATAGCATCTGTCCGAGGTAACAATGCGCTTAATGTCGCAACGCGTGCCGCCATTTCGGCGTCCTCGATGGCAGGCGAAGCGTTGCGCGGTTGGCGATAGACCGAAAGGGCGTCAGGAAGGCAACTGTTGTATGGCGAAGAGCTTCCGGTCCAATCGAGTACCGTCACTTCGCCAGAACGAGCGACGATCTCTTCCAACAAGTGTCCCAGCGCAGCATATCCCTCTCCGTAGTCCGGCCGGATATCACTCTTAAAGATACCGATTAGGGAATACGCCACATCCTCCTCCTCCGTCGCATTGCGCGTCGACGCGAGGCGTAACTTCTCGCGGACGCTGAGATCATCAGGGTTGAAAGAGACAATGGTTTGGCGGGAAATCTTGATGGCGTTTGCGAGCTCCTGCATAATCTCCAGTGAATCTTTATGATTGGAGCGGGTGTCACCGAGGTATGGCTTCCAATCGTGGGTGTAGAACCGGATCACATTGGGTGCGAGAAGCTCTTGTCCGGTCCAGGCGCGTGTCATCCAGGCACTCTCTGTGAGATCCCCAAGCGCCGATGGCGACGCCACGTCCCAGAGATGGACGAGGGTGGCTGCGGACGCCTCGTACCACTTGTACATCATCTTGAGTGACTGGTTCAACACGGTGCTGATCGTCTTGTCGATGCAGGAAGCATCGCACCATGCCCACCGATATCCGTCGTCACGAACCACTTTACAGAATTTCTGCAACTTTTCGTTGCCGGATGATGGACCCAGCAGCCAGACTGAGCCGGCAAGGTTGACATCCTGAAACAAAGCCTCCTTCCTTCCTCACACATGCGAGAGCGTCACATATTGAAAATATTCTTCTACCACTCGCCGGATGCGTCCCTCATCCAAACGCTCCGTCATAGACGAAATGAGTTCTTTGAACTGTCGTTCTGACTTGAATACGTTCCTTCGTTTCGGTCTGTCGCAGAGATGACCACTTTTGACGTCGATGAGCACGAGTGGGCATAGTCTGAATACTACGCTGATGGAGTTGTCGACAATAGTCTCTGACCGGGAAGGTGGAACATATTTTTTGCGTAATTCTGGGCAATATAAGTCACAGCATTATTTTCATGTAAAGTGACACTCACGATGGACGTCTGAGTTGGACGACAGTTCGAGAAGAGAAAACATGTGGGTAAAGGCGTCCACCGCTTCATGGTAGCGCTGCAGAGCGTGTAGTGCCGCATATCTTCGCTCGTATCCACTTAAGCTCGTAGGGTCCCGCTTGATGGCCTGCATTGGCTGAATTCAGAGTCCTCCGATACCAAGAGAATTAGGTTGCACCTCATCTGCATCCTTCAATGCATCCTCCCACAAACCTAGATTTCCTCGAGCAGTGCTTCGCTTCACGAAGAGACCGACGGATTTTGACGAATTCAGGGACAGTGCAGCGGTGTACTGCGCAACTGCGCGCTTAGGATCCTTGGACGTTACTGCGACATCGCCGTTAGTTTCGAATGCAGTGATCTTCGACTGAATTTCTGCGGCTAGCCTATCCGAATCGAAGTCCCATCCGAATATCTGGCAGTTCGTGTTGGCGAAATTGAAGAGGAAAAGTTGTGGCTTACGAGCGAGATGAATTGTAGGCGAGGATCGTTTTGAACCGGGATGGCTTCCTGCGCGAGCTTGAATGATGCTATCGCGCGTTCGTCCTCTCCTTTGTTCATCAACATGCTTCCGAGTAGGATGTGCATTCGAGTCTGTCGACACCACGTCAACGTTGCCCAGATGACCAGGGCTCACCGGGTACGTACCCAGACGGTGGTATATACTGATTTGTCATCAAAAGGATCGATCAAGTCTTCCACCGAAGAGATAGCCCTGTAGTGCTGTCCGCACTGAAATACCATGACCGCCTAGGTGGACGGACGATAAGCATTAGCAGCGCGGAAAACAACAAGCACATACCTTGATCAAGAAGAGAAGTTTCTTTTCATTTGGGAGGGCCTTTTTGAACGCGACGTCGAACGCATCCATCGCGGCCCCGTGCTCCCCACTGCCAAGACGAGCGACTGCATTTGCAACCAAGCCAATGATCGATTGTTGAACATCAATAGACTAAGGTGCGGTTTCAATGTGGTATACGATGATAGGCGATGAAAGATTACCTTTTCGGCATCGTCGATGGCCATTTCCCATTGTTTCAAATGGGTGCGTACAAGAGCACGTTGAGCAAGCGCACGTGAGTGGTAAAAGGGATTGAAGGGATGTGAAATGTCGTCTGTCAAGAGCTGTTCGACGCGGATCAAGTCACCCTGAGTCCACGATTTGAATGCCGCATCGCGGATACACATAAACGGCAACTAGGACGAGTTAGATTTGACAGCACCCACAAGTCGGTCACTTACATTCACTATCAAGTACGAGACAGGAAGGATGTCGCGTAGATTCCGCAGGGTGACCTTCCCATTCTCCTCCCCGGTCGCAATCTGGTCATCACTTGGTGAAAGGGCAGTCCACCAAACGAGGCTTGTGTGCCCGATAGCAGGGCCGACTTGCTGGTACGTGGATGTGTCCCAAAAAGATAGTGATTCGCGTGCGACAACGACAGCAAATTTTTGATTGCGCGATAGAACAACAGAACCGACCCATATACCGCCAGGAACGGCCCATTCTTTGAGCAATGATCCCGAGGACGTGTCGAAATGCTTGACTCGGCTGTATGAGGCCGCAAAAAGCTGACAACCATCCGATGTCCAGGCGAGCGATGTCATGATGCGGGCGACCATGAAGGGGATGTCGAACAGTACTAGTTGCTGGCCATTGTTGCTGTCGTAGATGCGAATCGACTTGGCTGTCTTCTCACGCGTGTAGTTTTCTGCGGCGGTTGCGGTTGCGATGCGGTCGCCATTGGGAGAGAATCGCACTGCCACAACACCCCGACCGTCGTGCTTGAGTGGACCAACGAGCCGCTCTCCAGTAGTAATGTTCCAAATGCACGCTGTCTTGTCATACGAGCCCGTCGCCAGTTTAGTCGAGTCTGGTGAAACATCCACCGCAAGCACAGAGTTTGTGTGGCCTCTGATGTCGAGAACCTTTGCGTGGGTCCGTGCATTCCAAACCCTCGCATACACATCTCCATCAACCCACTTTAAAAGTCTGAGTCCAGCCACCAGCCATTTGCCGTCCGGCGACAGTGCAGTAACTTTGATTTGCGCTCCTTCGACTTGAATTGGTTCGCCGACCTCCTGTCCGTCATCCACTCGCCATCGCCGCAGTATCCCCTCGTTCCCGCCACTCCACACCTGCTTGGCGTCCTGGGTAAACAGGACAGAGTATATTTTTTCTTTGCTGCCATTGATTTCAATTGTCCTCGGAGGATCTGTAAGCCGACTGGCGGTCACTACAGGCATCTGTGAACAACTAGTGCGTGCCTTTTTCGGTTGACTCCATGCTCTCGACGCACAGGACAGGAGGAGACTTGGTGGAAGTTCAAGGTCAAGGGACACGAGATGCGCCTTGCAGCATGTGTATGTATGCATGTTGTCTTCTTATCGATATGGACCAGATCACACAGCCCTGGCCCGTGCTTCGTGTTCGCGGCCCGGCACGCGAGGTCCGGCCGATGAACGCAACAAAGCTGGGATTCCATTGCCGGTATGTCGACTTTGAACTACCCGGTTCAATTATTGACTATGAGTGCTCCCCACATTCAGAGATATACTGCGATCAACCCGGGCCAGTGTCAGTCATAGTTCTCAACATACTCGGCTGTCACGATGGCGTAGATGGTATCCGTTCTTTATACGTTGTTTTGGTTCCCTAACCCTCATTTATTTGTTGCGTCTCTCCCTCTACATGCAACAGAGACTTGGAGCAATAGTACATGATCCCATTTGTTCAGTATCAGTTCAACAGTTTGACATCACGCTCTGGGACCGACCGGGGTGCCATACGGTAAAAATATAACTAATCTTTGACAACGGTCGTTCGCGCCATCTCCAAACCATATGATACGTCTTCTTCCGTGACTACGTCCACCCTTCTTCCTTATCGTTTCGCTTCCTGTCCTCCTTCCACGCGTGATCAATAACTTCAAAGGTACCGAGTCAAAGGCTGTGTTCGAGTGGCTACGCTTCGTCGATGCGCAGCGAGTTGGCAAGGTGATCAATCAACTTACGAGTGCCAACTTTGCGACGTACCCCATAGGTACAAGTAAAGGTCTTGCCTGGCACCAGTTCGCGCAAAAGTTTCTCGATGACTGACACAGACTCGGAGTGGGCGCTGTATTCGCAAGAATACACATCATGAAAGGAGAACATAACACGGGGAAGGTCGGTCCTCGGCGAATCGCCGTATACACGAGAACACGCACCCACTGGAAGGTGAACATAGCACGGGGAAGGTCAGCCCTCGGCGAATCGTTATATTCGCAAGAACACGTACATCCTGGAAGGAGAGCATAACACGGGGAAGGTTGGCCCGAGGCAAATCACTGAATACAGGAGAACACGCACAAACTGGAAGGAGAACATAGCACGGGGAAGGTCCAGGGGATAAAAACGTTGCACGGCATCGCAGTCGACGCTGGAGGATTTGGTGCCAAGGACAACTGTAATGGACAGAAAGCGAGGGTTAGCTTCAAGTTAGACACCACAAGAATGCCTGCAGTGATTCAGTGATTTTTCGGGGTGTTCGGACTGAAAAACGACATGTCACCAAGATTTCGACTGACTCGATCGTTGTGGGACAACACAGTCCGGCGACTCGATCCTTACAGCCATGAGGCGGTAGCGGCACAGTACTGAGTACACACTGGCAGGAAGTGCCCTTGTGTTGATTTTTTAGAGGCACTGGAAGCCATGGAACTTCAAAGAAGCTTGAACGTCGGGCGTCGGAGATTACTTCTTCTCCTGCCGTTGTCCGACTCGGGGCTGCAGGCTTCAACCACTTGGACAAGTTCTGTGCGTTGTTGCAACTTCCCGTGCCTCCTTTCTATATCCTAGCCTAGGCGACGGCGGCGAAAACTCAGCGCATCTCTCCTTGAAATTGACTATGGCCACCAACATCATCCTTGTATCTGAATTCCTCAATTTTATGAGTAGACTGACAAGCACAAAGCTCTCAAAAGCCAACCATTGCGGCGACGCCGCTGCGCCTGAGTCACGCTGAGATGTTTCCCCATCCTCTAACGTACCCCACAGGACTTACGAACTCGCAATCTCCGACGCCATCGACCTCGGATACAATACCTGACTCCATCCCATCAGCCACCCACTTCGTCGGTCCCTCTCGCCCGACCTTCTCCTTTTCGCAACGCGTCCTACTGCGTTCGCCAAATGGTTTGACGTGAATGTACACGTCACGACCCATGTAGGTGGACGAACGACCGGGAGCGGACATGCCGGTTCCAGAAGGCCGTGGGTTGCGATAGCATTACCCAACAACTTTGTCAATCCACCACACGACCAGGCTGGCATGTGGTGAGCAGAAAAGGCGATAATGCGCTGGGCATCCGATCGGGACGCCGTGATGTGCATGAGGAGCACCTGTGCGATGTTTTGAAACATGTGGCAGTATCCATCGAAACGCGGGCTAAACACCCGGACCAAGTTCACAGGGGTAT
>JBBPMO010001294.1:0-10954 GCA_038090315.1 Xanthoconium stramineum
GCGAGTGAAATGTTCGTCGATTAAAACAATTGAGAAGCAGTTTGACTGTGACTCACATGAACGAGAGGAGGTACAACAACGTGACGAGTGGCAGGAGATGCCAATCTAGTTTCCTCATTATCCTAGCATGTGCATTGGCACCAAGATCTATAGCGTCA
Source organism: Xanthoconium stramineum (assembly GCA_038090315.1). Taxonomy (NCBI): domain Eukaryota; kingdom Fungi; phylum Basidiomycota; class Agaricomycetes; order Boletales; family Boletaceae; genus Xanthoconium; species Xanthoconium stramineum. The sequence goes on from JBBPMO010001294.1 coordinate 159, forward strand.
AGTGCACCACCGGTGAACCCGCTTGCGGTCTTCTCGTCGATGACATGGTTGTCGATATCGACTGTTATATCGTCAGAGGGTGACTGAAGCATACTGGTAGGTCGAACCACACGGGCAGGCGGGGCGGTTCTTTAAGTATTAGACTCAGTATCTTGTGTGCCACGTAGGACCACACTTTTGAAACAGGGTAGTCCGCTGTAGCGTTGCGTTTGATCCGCATCCTGACGGCCAATGGTCATTTTGGATGGAGCAGTCCGAGGGTGGTTTTAGTATCAAGTCCTTCAGAAACGGAAGCCTGTATTGCTTCCTGATATCGTGTGTGAATCAGGACCCGATGTGTCGCGCCGCTGCGGTGACCGGTCAGAATGGTGCACCTGGTGTGGCGAGAGATCGAAGCGACTTACCTTGTCCAGACAAAAGTCGACCAGTTCAGTTGCGTCACAACTTCAAACGTTCAACTTGTGGCACGGTCATGCTTCCGAGACTTGCCACAAGTGCCCTCAAACAACTCGGAGCCAGCTCATGAAAATCACTATGTGGTACTGCACAAAACAGAACGACAGGCCTGGGTTCGTACTACGTGGCATTAACCCCTTGAAGCAGTTGGATAACTAGAGCGGCAAGACGGGCCTTATTGGGAACTAGGGCCACAAATATCACGCCCACCGGTGCATCCGATAAGTTTATCTCCCGACTGCCCAACTGGTCAATAGTGTTGTTGTGTCATACAATACCCTTTTCTGCAATCATTCATGTGGCAACATGATCATCCCCCCGAATCGTTGCCTACTCATAAGTTAGAGAACCGATATACATACCCCACACCGACACCATCAAATACTTGTTGATTTCGGTACAAAACGAGATGTGGCATAGTGTGGATCCTGCGGGTGATGCGGCCGCTCAACCAAAGTAATTATATGCTAGCGATGTAGGCCATCCATCTCCAGTCAACAGCGCATTTCCTTCGTTGACTCCCTGCAAGTTATACATCACTCCTAGAAGTGAGTTACCAACTAGTGTTCGTTGTTAAATTAGACCCAGCTTACCAAACGGAAAGACTGCCTCGATCCAAGGTGTATCATCTACAAATTCGGTCACTGCGCTTTGAAACGCATAAATATCAGACATCGAGGCTTGATCACCGCTGCCACTGAAATTCTGCAACGTCATCATTAGCACTCTGATTTTGCGGTAAATAAACGTCCTGAATCCCCACCTGATCCGCGAATTCGGTGACCCATATGTGCTTATTGTACGTATGGTGTAGGGTAGTGGCGTGATCAATAAATGCTTGCGGGTCGGTACCGTAAAAATGGAAAGCGATGGCGTCGACCTGTCATGACAAAGTCCAGGAAATATTTTACTGGAGTGGTGTGAGAGAACCTCACTGTACAATCGGTGCACCCTTCGACAAAGGCTTGCATCCAGTCAAGTCCTGCTTGATCGTTCGTGCACGCCGGAGAAATCAGATAGTATCCTTGGTCTTTGAGCGGGTCTATGTACTGCTTCCACAACGTGATACCGTCCTCCGGGCTCATGTTCGATTGAGAAGGCTCGTTTGGTCTAGCGCGGTCGTATCAGCAGTGCAACACAAAGAAGTCGAAAACATACTCGTTCATCCCAAGAACTTTGTTGGCATAGCCCTGGACAACGAGGTTCTTGAAATCATCTACTTGATTCCATCCCCACAACATCGGGATACCCTCTAATCCGTACTCGGAGGCCGAGGATGGTAGATATGGGCTCCAGGTATATATACTAAGAGCGGCGTTAGCGGACGCGCAGACAATTGAAATGAACATTCGAACAAGCGGACTTTCGGGCGGGCAAAGTTCGCAAGGTAGGACGCATCGCCGTTCGGCCACGCCAACCCCCATTTCTTGGACTCGCCGGGAGAGGCAGAATTTGCGTCGGCGGACCCTTGCCAACTTCCTAGTGGTTTTGAAGCATGGGAATGCTCAGAAGCATTGCAACGCTTCAAGAGGTAATTACGCCCACCACGCTTGCGTTTCTCGTGGACGCCATGTCCGTGAATCGAGGCGCCTTTGTGTTCATCAAAGAACGTGCTGAGATGTTTTGCGTCGGTCTGGGGGTCCGCACATGTTCGACTTGGTATGGCGGTAAGGTAGAACAAGAGAATGAGGGAGTGAAACAGTAAAGATCTAGTCATGTTAGTTTTCCACTGTAGGACCAGCGGTCGTTGACGAAGACAAATCGTTGAGTCGAGCCTGGCAAGGAGTAAAAGCAAAGAGGGACTCGACGGCGACCAGCGTCACAATCGGCATGCGATTTGACATGACCGGGCCTATTGGAATTCAGGGTAATTCAGGCATTGACATTTTGATCTTTGCCGTTATACCAATCAGTGGCTGCCGCATCGGAAGAAAAGCTCGACATCGTTCCGGTAACAGATGTGATCTAACAGAGTCATTTGTTCACCGACCAGGGCGAATGTCCAGCCCTTCGATTGGGCCGCATGGTACATTGAACTTGAACAAGTTGAAGTCGCAGGGAACGCACGGAGTTCCAATGGTACCCTCTGGAAACCTGTCCTGGTCGTGCTGGTGGGTAAGTACAGTATTTGGACACTTACGGATGACAATGTTGCCATTCATTTCCAAAACGCAGAAAAGTGTGGGTACTTATCGCAAGATGAGAAAGGAAGATCACTCGCTCTTTGTTTCAGGCGGAGCCTGGATTTAGATCCCTGACCGCGGACCAGGCAACTTGAACCTGGTCGATCGACTCATGGGCGACAACATACACACAGTTCCGTGCCAGGATCGTGGCAGAATGCTACAAGAACTCCAGAGTGTCTTTGTCGAATTTTCTGAGGCTCTCAAAGTCGCTGTTGCACCATTGAAGCTGGCTCAGCCTCCTACCTCCGCTCCTAATGCCAAAGTATGGATGCAAGAACTGCTTGATGGCCCTCCGGAGCACTTTCGCAGTGAACTTGGCGTTCGAAAAAACGTTTTCGAACAGCTCGTTCAGGAACTATTTGCCCAAGGACACACGGGATGCAAGAAGATTACCCTTGAGCAACAACTCGCCATCTTCTTGTACGTATGTGCATCCGGCCTGTCATGCAGGCATATTGGAGGACGACTCGGTTTGTCCAATGAAACGATAAAAGAGTAATTGAGTGTCATCCAAGTTGGTCATATAATGTGCTTATCGTTTACTTTTAGGTACTTCTGCAAAATACTGGATGCCTTTTCGTCGCCTGGAATATATAAGAAGTACATCAAGTTGCCATGTTCAGATGATCCTCCGCTTGCCCTCATCGCTGACGACCCGATCATGCATCCTTTTTTCAAGGACGCAGTCGGTGCCATGGATGGCATGCACATCCCATGTGTTCCTGGTGTACCTACAAAACGCGCATTCCGCAGTCGCAGAGGTATCTATTCACAGTATTGTCTCGTGTGTTGTAACTTCAATCTCGAGTTTACCTACGTGGTCAGCGGATGGGAAGGGTGTGCGAATGATGAACAGGTTTACTGCGATGTTCGTACAAAGGATCTTCCCATTCCTCCGGGAAAGTACTACTTGGCCGACGTCGCTTTTCCGGCTTGTTCGCAGCTGTTGGTTCCCTATAGCACCCAGCGCCATTTGCTAGAATGGGAACGTAAGAAAATGAGGTACATTGGTATCTCTGTTTTTTGGGTCAACAGCCGGCTGACCTGTCTCCGCAAAGATCCGGCACGAATGTGCACGACTACTTCAACCTACGTCATGCCCAGCTACGAAGCGTCGTCGAGCGCGCCATCAACCTTCTCAAACAACGGTTTCGAATTCTCACCACTGCTCCCGAGTATGAGTTGAATGTCCAAGTTCGGATCCCCGCTGCACTCTGCTGTATTCATAATATTATCCGTCGTTGGGACCCCGAAGACATGGGTGGGGACCAAATAAAGTTATCCTCTCCTTCTCCCGCAACGACCGCAATTGGGGCAGACCGCTCGGAGGGCGCGTCGCCCGACGCCTACGGAGCTCTGGCGCGGAATGAGTTCGCAGAAGGACGCGATATGATGATAGAAAAGCGGGAGGAAATCGCAACCAGGCTCTGGATGGACCACCTCAATCGATGCTCACGCACCCAGGATTACGATGTAGAAATGAAGTAGTTGGAGCGACAACGAGCGTGGAAAGAGTTCAAGCACGTCTTCACTCAAGTCCGGGGCTGGTGCTTTCTTGGGTACTGTTGTCGTATGTTCTTTTTGCTACCAGCATGTCCTGGAAGTTGTGATCACAACCAGACGCTGTGCGCTCACTCACGGGGCCTGTGTAACAAAATACTCAGTTTCAGTGATGGTTGTCATACCATTTCACATTTTCACATATCATTTGCTCTTTCTTCTACGTCATGTTCCCTTTCTCTTTCACATCGTATTCTAGACCTGAGCCACTCTTAGTATATAAACTCTCCTGAACCATCTACCTCGATCGGCAGAAATAGACTCCCCAGTCTCTTATCGATATCTTTGACTTTACCGTTTTAGACTGATCTTCTCATCCCCTTGAAACTCGCCTCTCGCCTTCGCGTGCACTACCTCTCCAAGGTCGAGCGTAGCACTATAATTGACGTCTCGCGTGTAGACTGTAACAAGATGCGCCTTATGGTTTGTATGATAGTACAGCATTGTCACACGCTGACTCTCTTCGACCAGACTCGGACATGGTTTGCCCTTCAACTCTCTCGATCCATCGCGTGCTCTACGTGGAAGAAATTCTCCGCGAAATATTTTCTTACCTCCTGCTTCAATTATTCCTACCATTTTCACTTTGGGAACCGGGTTCGTCACCAAGAGACGTTCTTGCAGTCGCGAGGACATGCAGGGCATTCAAAGAACCAGCACTAGATATTCTTTGGGAAGTTTTGCCAGACCTGACTCCTCTAGTAAGGTGTCTCCCTGAAGCATCATCGGTGGACTCGATCGGCGTAAGATCATTCAGGCATCTCGATGAAAAGATGGTAACCAAGCGTTCTGCAGATGTACTCATTGAACAGGCCACTCCAACAAGCAGACTGGGATATCATCCTAGGTTATACACACCGCGTCCGAGAACTCCCCCAACTATATTATGAATGTGGCTTGACTGCGGGTTGTTTCAAACAACTCTCGAAACCCCCATCCTCCACTGTGTCGATCTTCCCAAAGGTTCGCCGTCTTGCGCTTCACGACCCCATGAAGTCAATCACTTGTTTCATGCGATAGTTCATAAGTCCCGGATTGACACATCTCTCTCTTTTCCTTGCGAAGAGCCTTGGAAGTGTCCACGTTTTTGGAGAGGGCTGTCCTAATGTCAAATGGTTCTACGTAGCGGGTGTGGACCCGCGGGCAGATCCTGGCATGATTTCGGATCTCATCTGTCACTGGCCAAACCTCCATCGCATCAATTGCCGAGAAGTGGGTCTCAATGTCGCCGCTGTCACTCATCTCTCCTGCTTGCACAGCTTGGATTATCTACGCTTCCAATTGCATGGTGAAGTAGTCGAATGGATCCAGTCCTGTCAATCGGGCACCGCTATCCTAACCTTCGCAACACTCCGCACCCTTTCCGTGGACCTTGAATCTTTAGCCTCAGGCTGGAGGTTCCTCTATCACCTTCGCCTTCCGGTAATCGAGGATCTCACTGTTCAGCTCTATGCCATGCCAACCGTGTTAGATATCATGTCGTTTCTCGCTGGACTTCAAGCAACCTGCACACATGATACGTTGCACCACTTCGCGCTTCTTCTACGCGAGCACAATTCGTTCGACTCAGATTATGAATTTAACGAAGATCCTCCCCAATACCACATAGCATCCGACCACCTCCGTCCTCTGACTGTCTTTACGAACATCCAGTCTATAATCATCGACCTTCGATGCGGCGTAGATTTGGATGAACGTGAGTTACTCTGTCTAGCAGCTTCATGGCCACGTATAGATCATTTTGCGGTATGCGATACCCAACCTCAGACAGAGGCGACCGGGATCACTCCTGGTGGGCTCGTACAGCTACTGGAAAGATGCAGGTCGCTCAGAATACTGTATGTCAACTTCGACGTTCGCGGCTACACCGAGCCCCCTCAAGGTCACCCGTGGCGTGGACTTCGCATGCCGAAACGTGCACACCTTCACCTTCAGAACTCACCCATTGAGGAAGAGTCCGTCTATGCTCTCGGCGTTTTCTTCCACGTTGCACCGTACCCCGATTTCCAACTGGATACCCGCTGGAAAGATTTTGATTTTCTAGATGATGAGATTGTACCCGAGGAGCTGTGCGATGTGTATCATGATCGGTGGCAGAGGGTTCACGCACTTGCTTGTAAACTTTGGCAGGAGAGGGGGGCATTGAGACGTTCGCTGTTGGCTCGGTTCTCCGATAACAATGTACTCTGAACACCTCGTTAGGACTATGTAAACAATGTTCTTTTTGCGTTCTGCGAGAACGGGGGTTAACAACTCGGAGGGTTCAAAAGAGCCGATCGTGTCTGGTGCTGTCCCGACGTGATCAGATCGTGGAGCTTCTTGCTAGTGCAGAGAGGGAACAATGTTGACTGGAAAATCTCGGTACTGTTGACAATGGAAATTACTGTAAAATAATTGAGTCTCTGAAGCCCGAGGACAGTACTGATCGCCTGATTTTACGCAAGCGAGTCTGGGTTTGTTTTTCCTTTGAAACATGCTGTTTCTAGAACGACTCCGAAGTGAACTCAACAGCAACGTACATCAAGGTTTAGTAGGGTTCCGGAGTCCCAAATTCGATCTATCGTTCGGGTGAGGATTCCGAGTACGCCCTCTGATGATGCCGGAGCTGCGACTGCGACAGCCTAATTGGATCAAATCTACTCGTAGTTGCAAGACTGACCTGAATACATGAACTCAAATACGAGACGACGGAATCCACCAGACAAGGAGATGACACCATGAGCTCGCCAACTGGAGAGTTCTGCCCACGTCTTGCTCACCAACGACAAAGGCCCGGGGTAGCACGAGCTTGCCATCGGATCCAACCTTGAAATGGATGACATTAAAAAAGTGGATTTCTAATAGTAGAGGAGACACACGAGGTTAAGGTGGCTCCACATCTTGTTCGTCATATGAATCCGAATTTGTGTACGGACGACTACAGCAGGACATCGCTCGTGACATTCTCGAGTTCGTGCCTACCTGCAGCTCTAGAAATGACCCCACTAAGTCAACTGCTTAGTACGACCGTCAAGTGCTACAACAAGTAAAAAGCGGATAAAACAACACAACACCATGTCAGCTTGAATCTGCGCGCTGAAATGGACACGATCCGGGCCAATGCGGCTGAAAAGGAGAGTAATCATTATCTAGGACGAATATATTCTAAGAACGGGAGAGGTATAGGTGTATGCGTGGTATATCACTTGCAAGTTGTACTCGTCGTCTATCATCATACTGTCGGCCATTGGTCACGAATCGTCCACCTCTGCGCGAGTAAGTGATGAGAAGAGCGTTTCTTGAACGCCGAGATAGACTTCTTTGAGGACCGGAAAGTAGGGGAGAATGTTCTACGAGTGCGTGGGAGTGTCAGTATGGGTATTGACCGTCACCCTCACCAGGTGCAAGGGACGGGAGAGGGACGGGAGACGTACCTCGAACGCGACACACACTTCTACTCTACCTGACACCCGCCTCAAAACAGCCAAATAAAACCTGACGTTCCACCTCCGAAATCCCTCGTGTATGACGACGTCTTCAAGGGCCGAGAGCGGGATAAAGTGGTGTGTAGTGAAGAGCGTGGGTAGGAAGGGGTGACCGAGGTGGGTTTCGAGTTGGATGCCGAGGGTGGGGAAGACGAGGATAGATTCTTTGGGTGTTGCGTAAGGTATGGGTGAGTAAATGGATAGAAAGGTGGGAAGGGGGAACGTACCATGAAGAACTTGAGTAAAGCGTGCCCAGACGAGCCCCAAGACGATCCCAGTGCCAACTAGAAGAACGGTACGAGACACAGAGGACTATAATACAAAAAACCGGGTCGGCTACATTCCAATTGACAAAAAAGGGTCAACGACGCACCTCGAATCGCGCCATAAGAACCCCCACGACGAGCAACACGGCAACGTCGACCCATGACCACGCACACGTCCCATAAACGACCCGCCCGCTTCCATCACGCGCCAATCGCCAATGCTCGACTCTGTACTCGGTGAACCCTGGCCAGCGGATGACAGTAAACTCGGGATGTGTGTTTGGCAGGGGGCGGGTTCGGTGCATGCATCGAGTGTTAGTCCAAGTGGAGAGCTGCTTATTCAGCTAGCAAGTGTTTAGACCACCCAAGTTGCCAACACCCCAATCGATTACCCTTCGACATTTCAACTCCCTCGATGCATCCAACTCGCGTGCTCTACGTGGAAGAAATCCTGAACGAGATATTTTCTCAACTCCGGTTTCAATCACTCGGAGATCGTTTGCCACGATGGGAGGTTGCCGCACTCGCCAGGACATGCAGGGCATTCAAAGAACCAGCACTAGACATTCTTTGGGAAGTTTTGCCAGACCTGACTCCTCTAGTAAGGTGTCTCCCCGAAGCATCGTCGGTGGACTCGATCGGCGTAAGATCATTCAGGCATCTCTATGAAAAGATGGTGATCGAGCATTCTACAGAGGTGTTCATTGAACAGGCGACTCCAACAAGCAGACTGGGACATCATCCTAGGTTATACACGCCGTGTCCGAAAACTCCCTTGCCTACTTCATGAATGTGGCTTGACTGCGGGTTGTTTCAAACAACTCTCGAACCCCCCGTCCTCCATTGCGTCGATCTTCCCAAATCTTCGCCATCTTGTGTTACTCAGCCCTAGCAAGCCACTCGCTCATTTCGTTAGACAGTTCATCAGTCCCTGGTTGACGCATCTCCTTTTTGTCGATGTGCAGGACTTTGAAAGCCTTCACGCCTTCGGGAAGGGCTGTCCGAATGTCAAATCGCTCCACATTACGGGCATAGAAGCATGGGCAGATCATGATATGATCTCTAGTCTCATCTGTCACTGGCCAAACCTCCATCACGTCGACTGCCAAGAAGTGGTCCTCAATGTCGCCGCTGTCACTCGTCTCTCTCGCTTGCACAACCTGGTTCATCTGCGCTTCAAATTGGATGACGAAGTTGTTGATTGGATCCAGTCCTACCAATCCGGCACCTCCATCTTGGCCTTCGGGACACTCCGAAAGCTTTGCATAGATGTTGAATCTTTGGAACCAGTCTGGAGGTTTCATCGCCACCTTCGCCTGCCAGCCATCGAGTGTCTTACTGTTATCCCCCATGTCCTCCCAACCGCACCAGATCTCTTGTCGTTTCTCACCGGACTTGAAGTGACCTGCGCACATGACACTCTGCGCGACTTCAGACTTTTTCTCAAGTGCGCACCCGACCCATCGGATTATGGATTTGACGAAGATTTCCCTCCATACTACATAACGTTCAACCACCTCCATCCCCTGACTGTCTTTAGGAACATTCAGGCTATAACCATCAACCTTCATTGCAGCATAGATTTAAATGAACGTGACCTGCTCTGTTTAGCAGCTTCATGGCCGCATTTGGAAGAGTTCTCGTTACGCGTTGGCCTGGTTGAACAACATTGGACAGAATCAAGTGGAATTACTCCGGAGGGGTTCGTACAGCTGCTGGAAAAATGCAGGTCCCTAAGATCTTTCTGCTTCAAGTTCAAGGTTTTTGGCTACACAGAACCCCCTCAAGGGCACCCATGGCGTGGGCTCTGCATGCCGAAAGATGCATACTTTGACATCCAGAACTCTCCCATTAAAAAAGAGTCTGTCCACGCACTCGGCGTTTTCTTCCGCGTTGCGCCGTACCCTGGTTTCCAGATCGCCACCCAGTGGAATAATCCTGATTTCCAAGATGGTGAGACATCCTCGAAGCTCTGCAAGGTGTATCATGGTCGATGGAAGAGGGTTGAAGCGCTTGCTCGTAAACTTTGGGAGGAGGAGGGGGGCGCTGAGACGTTGTCAGCTCGATTATCCGATATCAATGTTCGCTGAGGACCAAGGCAATTATCACGGTTTTGTTGTGCATAGTCCAAACCAGCTTGGGGCTAGCTGTATATGTAGTATCACCTGGGCCCATAGTGATGTACTCTGTAATTTTTGACGCAAATATATCATCTGTTTGGTGTGCATTCTACGAGAACGATGGATACTTTCTGAATGGGTGGTTAGCACGCTGGTACTTGCGGGGAGAGGGAGCCGCTTGTTCCATCCAAAGCCAATCTAAGTAGAGGGATTATTCTTTGTTGTGCTCTGCTCCGTCATCCAATCTGGGACAAGATGTGACTTACTTCAACCGTTATTTCTGTAATTACACCCGGTAGTATGTACATGATAGGATTTGGACCGTTTCAATTAGATTGAATCTGGGCTGGCCGCGCCCTGTATCAGACAGTTATGTGCTTCCTGCAGCTTCCCCCCCTTACCAGTCCAGCATGTACAGCGTGATGATGATTATGATTAAAAGCTATCTCTACTGCATAACAATTCAGATTGGTAAGGATAACAACGTGCACGACGTGGACTCCACCAACTTCCACGCCTCTAACAACCAGTTTCGCTCCTGCGACAAAGAACGCAGGATTCATACGCGCCCCTTCCATACGCGCCACAAATACACCGATACACCGCACGCTAGCACGGCGGCCAATGCACTCACCTCGAAGGTTAACGTCCAACACCCCGGTCCGCGGCATACCCCATCATGACTGGATACAGCGCCCGCGTCGGAGATGAAAGCGTAAAGGTACGAAAAGGCAGGGGTGCCGA
>JBBPMO010001295.1:0-10927 GCA_038090315.1 Xanthoconium stramineum
AAGCAAGTAAGTACCAATCAGTCTCTTGGTAAGAGGGAGCAAAGGAGAAGTAAGGACATCATACTATGGAGATGAGGAAAAAGACGTGTGAGAGGAAAGAAATTGTAACATTACCCCCTTCGTATATTTGAGCTCCAGGCTCAATACATACCAACTCTTTAGTCGTCATCCACAAGGGTGTTGAGGTCATCGTCGTCTGAGTAGGTTCCCCCATAAGTATAGCGAGCTCCTGGTTGAGTAAGCGGGTTGACTGGGCAGTTATCGACCACATGTCCAGGGGTGTTACATCTTCCGCAGATCCGAAGATTGCAGGCCTCATCTGAGTGTCCCCATGGATGACAGAGATCACATTGGGTTGCCAGACAATGATGTGCCGCATGACCGGGTGCCGATTCCCTGCAGGTAGGCAGGTGTACATGGGGCAGGAGAGCCCGTGGTGACCAAGATCCGAGCAACAGTAACATTGGGTGTTGGGGGAGTCAGGGTGGGAGTTTCGGACGAGGACACGAGAGGTGGAGGAAGTGATCCATTGTCCTTCAATGACTTGGATACGGATAACATCGTCATCAGCTACTGAGGAGGGAGTAGGTGAGGAGGGACATGAGGAAATTTGAAGGGCCAGGGGAAGGGCGGCAGGGGAGGGGATGATTCCTGTCTGTCCACGGTAGTGTAGTTGTTCAGCTCTGGTGAGGGAGAGGTAGACTTGGCGGAAGGCTGGGTAAAGGACTTCGCTTGGGAGCTCCTCCAGGTAGTGGTGGAAGGAATGGGTGTGGAGTAGTTCGAGGATAGGTCCTGGCAAGAGAGAGAGGGTGGTGCGAAGTGGGAGTCCAAATATGTCAGGTAGGTCGCTCGGGCAGGCTCGGAAATGCTGGATTTGGGTGAGGGCAACGTGGTGGAGAAGTTGGACGAGGAGTTGACAGGTGAAGTCAGTTTGGTAGCTGGGGAGTCCTTCAACGGTGATGAGGATGGCAGGGGAGGCAATAACGAGGGTGTATAAAGCATGGATTCTAGACGTAGGGAGTAGAGAGAATTGGATCAGTTGAGAGTCGGACGGGGGCGTGTGGGAAGGTTCATAAGTGGAAGTGGTTGGGAGGTATGGCATTCATATGGTGGGGGGTTGGAATGTTGGTGGTAGTAGCGAAGGAGAACAGCTGAGAGTAAGAGAGCAGCAAGGTAGACAAAGAGGGCAATGATGGCTGGTGTCGTGGGGTTTGAGGAAGATGGATAGGGAACTGGAGCGGCCATGGGCATGCGCAGGGGGGTACTCACGAAGATGCCTTGTCCTGTGATCCTAGTAGTGAATGGGGCAGCTAGAGTCCTTGCAGAAGCAAGAGTGGGTTTTCGCGTGGTTGAGATCGAGGTGGTTGTATCGAAGGTAAGCGAGCTGATACTTGGTGAGACCCAATTTCCAGGGGAGGTTGCACCAGCAGAGGGGGAGGGCGTTGTCGTGTTTTGGGGTGAAGGGCATGGTGTCGTCATTAAGTAGTTGAGCTGATGGGTTCGTTTATATGTTCCGAGTATTTCCGATGCATGTCGGAGGTTGGACTCGGGTTCCCAGGTGTTTTCCAACAAGGAGTATCCTTTCCATGCGGTCAGGTATCTGCGACGTCCCGTGGTCCCTCGGTGTGAGACAATTTGTTCAACTTTGTATTCTTCTTCAGTACCAATTAGGTCAGGTGGTGGTTTCGAGAAGTTCAGACCATGTGTTTCGCTTTCCTTGTAGGAAGAGAGAAGGGAGGCATGGAAGACGTCATGTATTTTCCAGGTGGATGGTAGGTGGAGATGGTAGGTGAGGGGGGAAAGCACTTGAGATATTTCAAAGGGTCCCTGTTGTTTGGGAGCAAGCTTCCTGGAAGGATAGCTGAGACAGAGGTTTGTTGCCTCTAGCCATACCTTATCTCCAACTTTCCAGGGGGAGAAGTTCCAGGTGTTTCATTCTTTCATGATCTGTCAGGCAGTTTCATGTGCAGCCAAGGCTTCTTTTCGGGCTTCCTCCAGGGTTGTTAAGCGGTTTTCCAGGGCTGGGAGGAAGGTCTTTCCCATGGGTGGATACGCTCTAGGTTCATATCCATGTAACAAGGAGAAGGGTGAAACTTTAGTGGAGCTATGAGGGATGGAGTTATGGTGAAACTCAGCGGTGGGAAGAAGGTCCATCCATTTCCGAGGGTTGTTGGCGCAGAAGATGTGGAGGTATGTTTCAACCTCTTGATTGGTTCATTCTGTTTGTCCATCCGTTTGAGGGTGATACGAGGTGGAGAGTTTGACATCGTAGTGGAGGAGTCGTGCCAGTTCTCTGGCAAAGGCGGATGCGAACTGTGGGCCTCTGTCGGATATCAGAGAGTCGTGGAGGCCAAAGCGTTTGAATACATGGTGAAGAAAGTGTTTGGCCACTCCGGCTGCATCTATGGTTTTTGAACAGGGAATGAGAATTACCCCCTTCGTAAGGCCGTGGTCGACCACGACCATCAATGAATCATGTCCATTCAAAGGAGGGAGGGAGGTGACAAGGTCAACAGATAGTTGTTTGAAAGGCAGGGTGGAGGACGAGGGAATGGGGGCAAGCGGGGGATGAGTGGGATGATGGTTAACTTTGTTTTGTTGGCATATGGCGCACCCAGATATGAAGGCGTTGACAAATGAGGAGAGGCCAGGCCACCAGAAGTCTCTTTCTAGCAGGGCTTTGGTCCAGAAACGTCCTGCATGTCCTGTGGTGGGGGAATTATGTATAGACTGGACAATGGCCTGTCACTCATGTGGGGGAATATACATGCAACCATTGAAGTACAGGTGGCCATTGGTCATGTGCCAGTCATCCATGGATGAGCGAGGGAACAGGGGGGAGCCTATTTTCAATTTTTCCAAAGCTCGAAGTATGAGCAGGTCAGACTCGGTGGAAGACCGAATCTTCTGGGCTAGGGCGAGGTCTAGTGCTTGGATGACAACAGGTTCCAGGCATATGGACGCTTCCTGGTTATCTTGGGTGGTGTCTACATGGTCACGTCTGGATAACAGGTCCGCTGGGGCCATTTTGGTTCCAGGGGTGACCTGCCACTGTATGTTGAAGTCCTGCAGGAACAACGACCATCTGGCTTGTTGTCTGGATAATTTTCGGGGGTCCTTGATGTAGGAGAGGTTCTTGTGGTTGGTGATGATGGTGATGGGATGCGTGGTTCCTTGCAGATACTGGCGCCATTCCTCCAATGCTAAGATGACCGCGAGGAGTTCTCGGTCGTAGATGTTGTAGTTGCGCTGGGCGGAGGAGAAGGTGTGGGAGAAATAAGCGCATGGGTGTAGGTCAGAGTTTTCATCAGCCTGCATGAGTACTGCTCCTGCAGCTAACAAGGAGGCATCAGTCATGATAGAAAAGGGACGGGTCACATCAGGGATTCGTAGGACGGGGGCAGAGGAAAAGATGTGCTTAAGACGTTCAAAGGCTCGTTGTTGGAGTTGGGTCCAGATCCAGGGTTCTCCTTTGCGAGTGAGCAGGTTAAGGGGGGCGACAATGTTAGAGAAGTCTGGGATGAACTTTCTGTAAAAGTTCGCAAACCCGGTGAACGACCGGATTCCCTTGACCGAGGTGGGAGGTTTCCATTTCTCTATGGCTTCCAGCTTCTTTCCGTCCATCTTGATTTCTCCTTGACCAATGATCATGCCTAAGAAGTCCATGCGAGGGGCGTCGAACATGCATTTGGACAGTTTGAGTGACAATCCATGTTCTCTGAGTCGTTGGAGCACACGTCGGGTGCGCTCATGATGGAGGGTGACATCATCTTTGGTGTGGATTCCCATGTCATCCATGTAGATTTTAAGCCACTTCTCCAGAAGCATATCTGCAAAGATGTGATTCATGAAGGCTTGAAAGGTGGGGGGAGCGTTACAGAATCCAAAGAACATGACAGTGGGTTCAAAGAGTCCCATGGGGGTGATGAAAGCAGCTTTCCATTGATCTTCCTTTCGGATGCGAATGTTGTTATATCCCCAATGAATGTCGAATTTGGTGAACAGGGTGGATTCTTTCATGTTGTTGATGAGTTCGGGGATCAGGGGGAGAGGATAGGCGTTTCGGACGGTGTGGGAGTTCAGGTAGCGGTAGTCTTGGCAGGGACGTAGGGTTCCATCCTTTTTGGGGACAAAGAAGAAGGGAGAGGCTTGGGGGGATTTCGAGGGTACAATCCATCCTGTCTTAAGGTGTTCTTCAACAAAGGACTTGCAAGTTTCCATCTCTGTTGGGTTGAGAGAGTAAACTTTGGCGATTTTGGGGGTGAAGTCAGGGTGAAGGTCGATGGTATGGTTGTATGGGCGATGGGGAGGGAGTTGGTCGTGGGTTTTCTCTGAGAAGACATCTGTGAAGTCTTTGCACCATTCGGGTACAATGGGGTCAACCGATGGGGTGGCTTGGGTGATCTGGGTGGAGATGGTGGTTTTATTGATTTGTTCCCCATTCAGCCAGGCCTGTCGTTTGTCTAGTCTGTGGGAGATTTTTCGGTCGGCATCTAGGCCTAACCAACGCAGGAGATATTGTTGGGGGAGGTAGTCAGGGGGTGGAGAAGCAGGTGATCTAGGGATGGAAACGGTGTTTGCCAACCAGTCGATTCTGGGATTCCATTTGCGCAACCATGGCATCCCTAGGATTACTTGTTGTCGTCCAAGGCTAAGGACCATGAGATCGGTGTTTTCTTTGGAATGGGAGAAGAGGATGTCGGTGTGGGCTTTCCATCGGATGGTTCCTTTGACATTTGCAGTTCCATCCACATTGTATGCTCGAATGGGTTTGGGGAGACGCTGCAGGGGGAAGTTTGCCTTGGATAGAAGGCCAATGTCAATGAAGTTTCCAGTGGCACTGCAGTCAATGAGGGCAGTGGTTTCGACGATTTGTGTTCCAGTAGCCAATTTGATAGGGAGATGAACAGTTCGTTCATTTGGCAATGCTACTAGTACATGGGATAGGTCATGGGAAGAAGACGTCGAGGCGACTTCCCATATCAAAAATCCTCATTGTCTGGGAAGGTAGTGGCTGCAGCCACCTCTTCTCCGTCATCCTCATAGCAGATCTTCAAGGTCTGGAGGATGTCTTCGGGGGATTTGCCCTTGGTGGTGAGATTCTGGATGTAGGCGTCAATGGGGGTGGCAGGGATGATGGTGGCAGTGGTGGTTACAGAGGGTTCAGAGATTTCGGTGTTTCTGATTTGTTGGGGGCGGTAATTCCCCTTGGGTTTTCCAGGTGTCTGGGAGGATTGGCATTCGTTTGCGCTGTGTCCCTTCTTGCGGCATCTGAAACAAAGTCCTTCTCTGATGCACCAGGCCCGATCGGCCGGGGAGAGCTTCTTTAAGCGAATGGTGTCGACATCCATGGCGTCAGGGTCTTTGGTAGAGCGCGAGTTGGAGAACGAGGAGAGGGGTAAACCTTGACCCTTTTTGAGAGCTATGATGCGAGCTTTCTGCTTGTGGAAGTCGATGGCCTTTTCCATCCAAGCCTTGAGAGTGGTGGGAACTTTTTCCATGGAGTAGATCATGGTAGTGAGTTGGATATCTAATCCTTCAGCAAAGCGTCTGCGGATTGCTGGGGTATCGCCAGCATTGGATTGTGCCACTAAGTATTGGAATTTGGAGAGGTATGTCTGGAATCCATTGTCCTTTCGAGTGGAGATCTGTTTCAGGTCTTCGAGTTCATCTCTGGCTGTCTCATCTGCGTGATATGGGTAGAACATGTCGGCAAACGCTTTCTTTACCTGGTCAAAGTCTTTGTCTGATGCTTTGACATTTGCATCGGCGAGGATACGTAGCCAGGTGTCTGCGAAGTATTTTCCTCGCCCCTTGCCCATCCTGTTGAGCAAGGTTACTGCTTTGATGTCATCTGTGGTGAAGGTGGAGGGGTTGACTTGAAAGTATGCTTCCATGGCATTCACCCATCAGTTGGCATCTTCAGTTTCTCCTGAGAAAACTTCAGGGAGAGTGTCCCTGACTGTGTTGGTGCTAGTGGTGGTGGACATGGGGTTCACTGGTGGTGGGACTGGGTTGACAGGGGGTTGTGATGGGGGAACTGTGGTTGGGGGTGCAAAGATCGATGGAGTGGTTGTTGGTACGACTGAAGGCACAGTGGTTACTAAGGGGGTGACTGGTGGTAACGGGTTGGTTGCTGGGATACTGGGCTGGGAACCAGAGGGGGGCAGTGGGGTAGTCCGCTTCGGTGGCGAGGGTAGTGATGCAGGGTTAACTGTGTATTGACGTCCTAAAACTCTCTTGGAGGATGAGGAGGGGTCCGTTGGGGTACTGGGTCTAGTGGGGGTTTGTGTTCGAGGGGTGACTGCTAAGTCCAAGGGGTTCTGGGGTGTTCCGGTTTCTTCCGAGTCGTCAGGAGCTCGGAAAACTTTCTTGGGGCACTGGGGGAAAATCTTGGGTTGGCTGGGGTGGTCCTGCTCCTAAATAGGAGGGACAAAAAGAGATTCTTGTTCTTTTGTTACGCGAGTCGACAGACTTGCGTCAAGGTCAATGATACTTACTCCGAGGGAGGTACTCACGAAGAGATGCTGCATCCTCAAAGTAAGGCTAGAGTGATGAACTAGAGACAAGGGGACAAGGGCACAATCGGACGGATTGCGGATTCGTAAGACTGACGCTGTGATTGTGTAGAACAAGAATGGAGAGACGAGTACAGGCTGAGTGGGTATTTAAGTACTACGAGTTACCTAAGCGGATGGTCGTAGAACTCTATGGAAGGTGGGGGAAACATGGTTACCATGAGAGAGGTAACCAAGGAGTGAGACAGTCCTGTAGAACAAAGCGGTACTAAAGAGGAAACAGGAGAGGAGAAGAGTAGTCAGGGAAGGCGAGTAGGTATAGGTCGATCTCCTGGTAAGAGGGAGCAAAAGAGAAGTAAGGACGTCATACTACATAGATGAGGAAAAAGACATGGGAAAGGAAAGAAATCGTAACACCGATGGTGTTGGAGTAGGGTGTCGATGTACTGGGCTTGTGAGAGGGTGACAGTGCGATTTTGGTGGTCGTCTGTGAGCTTGAAGCCCATGAGCCAGTCAGGGTCCTCCTCCTTCATCTCGAAGAGACTGTGGAGGATTTTCCGTGTCTCCTTGAGCATGGTTTTGGTGTCAGCGACCCTGAGAGCATTGTTGACGTGAATCGCGGTGATGGAGTTACCTGTTGCAGTACAGCGGGTGTATACAGCGGGGTCGGAGGTGGTGCGGATGAAGCCTTTGGAGGTGAGCTTCTGGTGCATGTGTTTGTTCCATAGGTAGGCACCTTGTTTGATACCGTAGAGACCTTGCTGTAGCATTGCAACATTGTCCGAGCCGTCACTGAAGCCTTCAGGTTGGCGCATATAGATTTCGTGATCGATTTTGCTGTGTAAGTATGCACCGGTGACGTCGTCTTGACAGCGGTGCCAACCATGGGCTGCAGCGAGGTGGAGAATGGCTCGGATTGAGTCGAGACGGACAGTGGGGGAGTATGTGTCACTGAAGTCAAGACCAGGGATCTGGGAGTATCCTTGGGCTACGAGACAAGCTTTGTAGCATAGGATTTCACCGTTCGGTCCGTACTTGATGACGTAGGTCCAGCGACAACCTACGGTTTTCCAGTCCTTCGGTTTCTTGACCAGTTTCCATGTCCCGCGTTTCTTCAGCAATGCTATCTCTTCTTCCATTGCTCTCCACCAGTGGTCAGCGTCCGGGCTCGAAGTGGCTTCTCGGAAGTTTCGGGGGATGTCGTGGCCATGCGCAGCGAGGTAAGCGGTTTGCACGATTATTCCAATGGTGGTTGACTTAACGGGTGCTTCAGTTTCTTCCTCTGAGTCCTGTGTTTTGCAAGCTTCTTTTGGTTTGCTTTCTGTTGTGCTCTCACCTTCTCTTGTTCATCTTTTTGCTTATCAGCTGCTTCCTTTTTCCAGGATGGGCGAGTGACACGTTCGGAGCAACGAAGTTTCAGGGCTGGTTCGGATGATGGTGTTGGGTCAGGTTGAGCTGATGTAGGTGCTACTGGTGGCGTAGCATGGGGAGTTGAATCCATAGTAGTGTTTGAGCTGGTCTGATTGGTATTAGCCTGTGTCACCCCCTCAATTGGAGCAGTGGTAGGAGGTGTATTAGGCACCCCCTTGCTCGGAGCGGTTTCGGGAGTGATGGGGTCGGAGATGTGGCTGTGTACCTTCTCATAGACAATGACGTCTCGTGAGGCAATAAATTTATGTTTGGAGGGTATCCAGACCTTGTAGGCTTTGGATCCTCACTCAAATCCACATAGGATTCCATCAATAGAGTGAGCATCGAGTTTTCGACGGTGTTCTGGGGGGACTCGGACATGGCATCGTGAGCTGAAAATGCGGAGAGTGGAGACACTGGGTTTCTTGCCATAAAAGGCTTCATTGGGAGTGGTGTGGGACAGGGCTTTTGTGGGGCTTCGATTGCGGACATAGTTGGCGTACTCGTGTGCCTCAGGCCAGAACCCCTGTGAGAGTTTAGCATCCTCAAGCATTGCAAGGGCACTCTCATGGGTGGTTTGGTTGAATCATTCAGCTATGCCGTTTTGTTGTGGTGTGTATGGAGCTGTAAATTCATGTATAATACCCTTTTCCCGAAAATATTGTTTAAGTTTTGTGTTGATAAATTCTCCACCGCAGTTGGATTGGATGATTTCACATGCCGGTCTGTGTGGTTCTCAAGCCGCTGGATCAGGGTTTTGATAAAGGTGGTGGCTTCATCTTTGTGCCGCAGGAATTCCTTCCATCCTTTTCGGCTGTAGTCATCAATAATGCCAATGGTGTAGTTGTACCCTTGGATGGACGCATTGAAGGGACCCTGTAAATCCATGTGGAGGCGTTCAATGCTCTTTTCAGCTTGATTTGTGGCATTGAGGGGAAATGGTGCCTGGTGGTGCTTGCCCTTGGCACATCCATTGCATGGGGATAGGTCCCCTTTGCCTTGTAGGTCCATACTGGTGACAAGATTATGTTGGTCAAGGTAGCGTAGGCTTTTGAGGCTGATGTGGCCGAAGCAGGCGTGCCATAGGTCTAGGTTGGGCTGTGATTGGGCTGTGAATGCGACGTCGTAGTGGGCAGTGGGTGGTGCGATAGTGCTGTTGATTTCATACAGGTTACTGCGGAGACAGCCTTCCATGACGATCTCGCCATTGGGCTTTTTGATGGTAAGCCTACCGCCACATTTTGTGATTTCCATTCCTCTGCAGTCCATCCGACTCTTGGACATCAAGTTGTCTTGGGCGTCAGGGCAGTAGCTCACGTTTACGAGCTTTATGGTATGGTCTGGTCTGCCTTTGACCGATACTGTAACTATTACAGCGCCTGTGCCGAGAACTTGGAGTTCTGGTCCATCTTTGACTATTCCCTTGATAGAGTCATTGGTTGGAGTGAATGTGGCAAATGCTGAGCGTTCCGTACATATGTGGTTGGTGGAACCGCCATTGAGTATCCACCTGAAGCGGGAGCGAGAAGGTCCGCCAGTGAGGTATGCAGATAGGTCAGAGTCAGAGCGTTTCATGTCAGATGGACTGTCGTCGTCAGCAACGGCTTGGTTCGCCCTCTTGCCATGGTTTGGCTTGGGCTTAGCTTTGCCTTTCTCCTTTGATTTTTCCTTGGGTTTCTCCTCTCCATCTTTGTCTTCCTTCGACTTTCCCTTCTGTTTCTCAGCTTCCTTTGCGTGGCAGTTCTCTGTGCGGTGGCTGTGCAACTTGTGGTATGAGCAGTATTGGTCGGTGTGACCTTTCTTTGTTTTGTTTGCATGGAAGCTCGAGGCCGCAGCTTGGCTCGTGCATATTCCAGACTTGTCTCGGATGCATCGTTCGACTTCAGCAGATGTGTAGTAGTTGGGTAGAGTGGCGAAGACATAGTTCCATGTTGAGGGCATTGATATGCATAGGAAGCATGCAAATAATTCGTCGGTGATGCCGTGCTGCATCAGGATGAGGTCACGACGGTATGCTTTCATTTTTGCAATGTGCTCCGTGGTGTCTTCGCCGTCGGTATAGCGGGTGGTTATGAGTGCGGTGATAGTGAGGGTCCAATCCATTGCGGTTGTGCCTGCATAGAGGTGCCGCGCTTCGGCCCACATCTCAGCCGCATGCATGATATGACCTATCTGGCTCTGTACTTCCTCCGACATGCATGTGGTTAGTACTGAGCATACAAAGTCATTCACTTTGTTCCACCGGACGTTGTGGCTTCTGTTTTCCACAATGTCTTCAGGGATGAAGTCGATGTTGAGGTAAATGTGGAGTGAGACAGCTCGTAGTGACCGGAATAGGTTGGCTGTCCAGAGGGTGTAATTGGTGGTCATGAGTGCTGGCTTGAGATGGAACAGGTGGGCGAACTTCAAGGGATCGATGGAGCATTTTAGTGTGAAGTGGATGTCATCTTTGTCTCCTGATGTGTTTTCTTCGAAGACGCTGAGTGATCTGAGGTCATATGGCGATGCTGGGTGTGTAGATGGTTGTGATCTAGGGTTTGGTGGCAAGCGAGAGCTCTGCTGCTGCCGCGTTGGGCCGACTGATATGCTTGGATGGAGGAATGTGGTGTTGGATGTTGCTCTCGATTCACCGTAAGGTTCATTTCTTCCCGCAGCCATAGGGAATACAGCTGGGTTGAGGCATCTGACTGTGCTCTCGGACATTTGCCATTGAGGTTGCACACGTGAATTGCTACCATCGGACATTGTTAGGCGATGGTCAAGTGGGTAGGCGATGTTGTCAGGTTGGTTTGTTTTGTCGCGTGAGTCTCGATGGGTGTTTTTCCACACTAGGCAGGGCTCATAACCTGTCAGAGCACGTCGTCTATAACGGAATGTTTGTCAAGACTGGGTCAACTCCGGAACTATCTCCGGAACGTCCGGAGATTAGTGTCAGACGGGACTTTGGCTTCAGCGACTCGGAGGGGAGCGCTGTGCCCTTGTCAAGTCTTTGTCCCGGA
>JBBPMO010001296.1:0-10896 GCA_038090315.1 Xanthoconium stramineum
ATCAGAGGACACAGCGAGCGGCGGGTGGGGAGTGTGACACATCATCACGCTGTTTGGCGAGCCAAAGCTGGCCAAACAAGCCTATTGGCGCGAAATGGTGCGGCAGTTTTTCATGCAAAGCACTGTAGTATCACGGAACTTGCTGGAAGGGGCCGCATCTGATGAGCCAGCTTCTGTGACTCACCAGGGGGGTCTTGATGAACAAACGGTGTTTCAGCGGAGACTACGGTATTCAGGTATTCGGCCGTTTGCGACTTGCCCCATAATTAATAGCCATTCTAGTAGTACGAGTGCGCGAGTAGGAATAGAATTTCGTCTTTGCTCGAGTGGCTGTGACGAGGTGCCCCTCTGCCGCTCTCTCACCAGTCAGACTACCAGCCGTGCACCGACCTCCCACCACACCCAGGGATTTTTTTAGGGCCTTAGAAACCCCTCAGAATTGCCTCGCTGGACCCTCGCTGTTGCGTTCTCCGAGGCCGTTCGCCCGCAACCGACTGCGCGCGAGGCTTTTCCCGGCCCGCCCACGCAGCTGACGCTCGGGCCCCCAGGTTCTCTCAGATCGTGGCCGGGAGGCGCTTGCCTTCACCCAAACCTCTCTGCATTCCGAGTCACATAACGATGATCAAAGATAGCGTATATACAGTCCGAATCCCCTGCCAGTTGCGTCAATCACAATTTATACGCTGCTTCAGAATCGCCGCGGAAGTGAAGAGGAGCGGTTTTGAGGAGCGTGTGGCTCTCCCCATGACGGTGCATGATGCATGATGTCTTGTCAAGACCTTGCGGAGAGGTAATCCATTCATATATGTTTCTGTACATACAGGTAAAAACGAGATACAAGGAGAAAGGATGTATTCGAGTATGATTCTCCAAATTGTTCACTGCATCAACGCCCCTCTGGGCTTCCTCAAAGATTCCGCGATCCCAAGGAACGTCTGTGAAAGTTGAACCTGGGGATATGGATTGAGTTTACAGCTGGTGTGGTCCACGAAAAAACGACCTACACTATCAATTGCTTCGTGGAAAGATGACGGCGCGCTCGTCAGCGCAGGTGTCCTGCTCTGCGCATCGAGCGCGACGTTGACCATGCGCTTCATTCGTGTAGAGCTTATTTCAGGACCGAACAAGATGGCGTGCAACGAGAGCCCTTTGCTGCACGAAAAGTAAGCTTGGAATTATACATGTCCTGGCAATCGAACGTAACACACCCTTTCTGTGCCGCTTTATGGAAGAGCTTTTGTACGATGCCGTCTGCTGCAGAGCCAATGCCGTCTGAAAGGAAGATGATAACGGGTGGACGGTCGTCGTCCCACCAGTTGAATACGGCCGTATCTGCAGCCATAAGTGCTCTGTTGAAATTGTTGCCGCCGCCCGGCCCGTGTGGGAGAAGCAGGTTAAGAAGATCATCCGGCGATCTTGTGGTATCGTTTTGGCACACAGATCTCGTACCCTGAGCATGTAAAATGACAGTGTTTGCATCGCGCTGGCGAGTAGAGGAGGCCTGACGAGCGGTCCAGAAGCTGTGCAAGGCCGCATAGACAGCCCCGAGCCGATTATCTAACCGACGCGCGCGAATCTTCCCATGTACTGGCGAGCTTTCTAGCGGCTTTGTGTCATCCTGATCCATCGACTTTGATCTGTACAAGTTTGTCAAAACGTTGAAGTTGCACTCAACTGAATATCGCTCACGTATCGATCAAGAAGACACTAATCGCAAGTGATCAGCTATGTGATGCAGCTTGGTTACGGACACGTACATGTGAAAAGGTTGCTGTCGAGTTGCTGGGTTCTTACACATGAACTGATGCCCATCCCTTGAAATGTATCCTTGCTTTGGCTGAGCGCTATTTGCACTCGATGGCTCATGGAAAAGCGGGAGAATACAATACGAAGGCACGCCTGGTTTTCCTCCAGAGGCAGCATGCTCAGATCCTGCAACATGGTCACCAAGGGCAATTATGACCAGAATGTAGAACGTACCAGCACACATCGAGTCACTGAGAAGATAGAGCGGTAAAGTAAGCAAGGCGCGAATAAGAATTATGGGATCGGTAACTCGACTCACCACTTTGCGAAGTTCAGTTGCTCTTCGCGGGAATACGGATCTTTGAATCCTGTAAAACAATTAGACATCGAAGAGGGTAAGTGTCAGTGATCGACTTGCCACTACGCTTCCAGAACAAGTTGTGCGTCAAAAAGTCCTTTGGTCGGTCCGGATCTGGTCGAAGCTTCTTGGTAATGTGTTGGACTTCACTGTTCGCTCTGCACTCGGCCGGGGTCTTGGCTCTGCAATAATCGATGTGGATATGTCTGCCAAGCGCTCGGCACACCAGGCTGCACATCATGGGCGCGCCTTCGTCGTTCGTCGAGAACCGCCGTCCTTGGACCTCAAGACCTTCTTCATCTAGGGCATCAACAGACCATCGCACGTTTGACATGCTGCCATGGCTAGTTTCATGTTCCTGTTGCGAATGACCTATATGGCCCATTGAACACAGAAATCAGCCCCTACGATCTAACTTTAGGTCGGGAAATCATATACCCGAGGGAAGTGTACAGTAATACCCGCAACTCGCACACCTGTTCGCACGTTAGCTGGGGAGACACATGCGACCGAATTATCTGACCTTGCTTGACAATAATGGACGACGTCCAGGTCCAAACTATGATCATGCGAACCTTCATGTTGTAGCTGTCTAGGAGGGATGAGCTTGACGCATTTAAGTCGCTTCGCAACTAGGCATATGCTGTTAATCGAACGCTCAATGTGTGCTCGTAAAAGTTTACCTTGCGAATACTGTACCAGTGTATCGGATGCGTTTAGTATTTGGGCTTGCGTGGAAGAAATGGAGGTGTACCTTTGTGTACTGAAAGCATTCATGCATTCCTTGGAATGTTTCTTCAATCGATTCCGGAGCTGTGCCGATTTCACATACGCCGGGAGCGGTACACCGCTGAGAACAATTATGTGATTCCCTGTATAGTGCGTTTTGGCTCCACGAGCGCAGAACATAATACCGAAACACCCACCCGCAAAGATGAATCGCGCCTGCTTCCAAAGCGTGTAAATGATTAGAACTTGAGCAGAGCCGCTTGCAGAGTTGACAAGGTATGGGACAGTACTGTGCGTCGCAATGGTGACTTTCGTGCTCAACGTCACTGAGTAAACCAGGAGTTTAATGACCATGACCAGGCTCATAGCCATTCGAGCACTTACGCCGATATTCTGCACCTCCCTTTGCATCTGTACCATCCGTGCGTGGATGTCAACGAGCAAAGATCACATGGCTGGGAGCGTGAGATATACGATGCTGTGGAAGTAGAAAGTGACATTTACCTCGCCGCAAGCATGTGTAGTCGCCGCACATTGATGATCATCATCTTCATGGTCCGAGACCTTGGAGTCGTAAGTAACAGTGGGAGTGAGAGTGGAGTGTAGCCTACTTTGGCACATCCTTCTAGACATCCGTTTTTGCCAAAGAGTTTGCACGGCGCACCGCACAGATGGACATTGACCGAGCATCTGGGCAGTGGTTAAGGTCGAACCCGCAGTAAAAATGTCAAATTTACTCACATATGCTTTCCAGAATGTCCAGCTCTAGGAGCGAGAACGGTGAACGTTTCTCGACTCAAGTTCAAATGTTACTTACGTCATTGAACACTCCTTTTCCTCCCCAAGCTCACCCGTTTCCGCACAGTATTCGCAAGACTGGGTGCACGTATGCGTCGTGTTACAGTTATGCGCACCATCATGGAACCGATTTTGAATGCAAAATAGCTGGCAAGATTTGCACTGCATCCGGCAGAGTTGCGCGCTGCTCTTCAAGTCGATTATGGCACTCTCGACCGTCCGCTGAAGCTCCATCACACTTGCATGGCCACCCTGGAAACGAGTCAAGTTTGACTTGACCCATGCTTGTACATGGTTAACACGCATTTCTGCCAGGTCCTCCAGGTACTGAGCCAGGTCCTCTGCCCATTGAGTATCAGGAACAAGCTGGCGGGAATCGAACTCGATCCATTCTTTGACCAGCGCGTCTAATACGTCTTCGCGTTTCACGTATTGAGATTCTTCAACGTTGGCAACGAAGAAGCGAGCGTCGCTATCCGGGGAGTCTATTGGCACGTCCGTGTCAAGGTTCTGAGGGGAAAAAAACATTTGATTGTACCGGTCATCATGCAAAAGGTCGCAGATTTTACCTTCAACGGCTCCATTTCGGGGTCTACGTCTTGCACGCCGAAGGCTAGAGCGGTGGGCAACAGGGTCAACAAGAGCTGTGCACGATGAGAAGCCATGGTTTCTAGGGAAACATCAGTAAGCAAACTGAAAAGAACAGTGCGACCGTACGAGTAAGTGTTCCCCAGTCATTTGCCTGGGAAAGATCAGTATCACGCATACCAGTCTAGTGGTGACAAGCCTTACCTTAAGTTTCGCCATCAACGTCTTCATCAGGTGCAAGAACTCCCCTGCTGCCTTGTGCGTCACATCTTGTTGATCCAAAAGCTTCTTCAGTCTCGAGAACCATTTGTAGAATTCTCTCGACTCAATGACTGGCCTTCAACAAGGTGTGATTATATCGTCCGTCTTGCGACGAAGATACGAAATCTTACCATGGGATAATGCTAACCTCATCGCCATGTAAACGAGAAATGAAGTTGGAGCCTTGCTCTTCTTCGACTATTTGATGGAACTTGAGCGAGAACCTGTGACGAGCTCCAGTCACGACCTGCGGGAAAGCATGTATCGCAAAGTGCTCACTCCCGTGCAATCTCTGCCTTATCAGAGTCAACGACGTCTTTGATGATGATCACCAAAGTAGATTGGAAAAGTGCCGGGTTTGCCACAGGGTCCAGGACTGTCGAGCTAGACTGGAATGATTGAAACAATCCGGTGATATCGCGACTAAGAGCAAAGTTGTTGCGGAAAAGGACCTGAGGAATTGGGGTCAGTGTTTTTTTCCCTGTTGTCGATCAACGCAACCCACCAAATTTGAGATCGCTGTGTTGAAGAGAACAAGAAGAGTATCTTCTTGGGCTGAGCGCTCTATGCTGTGGACGCCTGTGATCAAGGCGCTGTCAGCATGGATTCCCGAGAATTCAACCGACATACCTTCAAAATCGAGAGCGACAATCAAAGTTTCTTTAGTTGGAGTCACTGACATCCAAACGCCTTCAGTAGTCCGCATTGCTGATCCAGCGAATGATGTATCGACGAGGTGATTCAGGGTAAAGCTTTTGCCGACGGATTGCTCTCCCATGGATGACACAACCCGAACAGGCTATGAAAAGATGAACATTAGCTTACGAGGTGACGGGTAAATGGGAAGTCCACACCTTGTCTGCCATGTAAGACTGAAATATGGACTCATACCACCCAAACGAGATCGAATCGACAATACGATTGATCTCGGCACCAAGCAGCGACTTCTCGACTTCGGCAGAGTATACACCATCCTTGAGCGGAACGAACCGGTTGTCTCTGGCGAGTGCCAGATGAATTGGAATGAGGCAAAGAATTTCGACGACCCATTCTCCAATCTTGAAGATAGATACATTATTCCACTCCGCAGTGCGGGAGAATTCGGCTACGAAAGTGTCGAACGTCGTCGCCGAGATGTGTAGCGTGCTGAGCTTATCTCCAGTTGGTTTCTTCGATGTCCTCTCGAATGTCTCGACCATATCAGAAAAATGGTGTCGATATCGATTGTGATCCTGGTTGGTGACGAAGAGAATCGAACGACGGCAGCGCTCGTTGGATGAGATAGTAGCACGCTGGACTGCGGGGAGGACCGGAAAGCGCGTCCATACGTCAGCGTAACAATCGATGATGCAGTTGTGCGCAGTGCGACGGGCATCTCTTGACAACGTGCCACGGCTGTTCTTCTCCCTAAACATGAACTCGGTAACCTTTCGGGTGATATCGAGCGCGACAGAGCTGCAAGTGTGGGCTAATAGATCCAGTTTCAAGAGGTAAACAGCGCTTTTGCGGACAAGTGATGTAATGGCCAAGTCACCGTCGCCTGCCCAAGCTTCTGCGATAGCGAGTGGGAAACCATCGGAAGACCCAAAGGTGCTCCAATGGTAAGCAATTGTACTAGTAGAAGTGCCATCCGAGGTAACGGTCAAGAAGCACGAGCCGTCTGGGGATGAGTGAACGGCGGTCGGGACGCGATGGAGATTCAAAGAAGCTGGCCTACAAGTCGTCAAGGTCACAATGAGAACTTGATTCGTCAAAGGTACGCACCGGAATTGCATTGTGGTAAGTGAGAATACGCGAGCGGTTGCTTGCGAGTCGACAAGTAAAAGTTCCTCGCTTCCTGAGGCAAAACATGCCTTCTTGATCGTCGTCCCTTCACCATACCAGGAGTTCAGGTTGATGGCGCTGCCAGATGCTGTAAATCCTCGACTATCGTCGTGAACAAAAACATTCAACTGCAACTGAGGGGCCGCCGATTTCAACCCAGATTCTGGTCTCTCAGATCGAATGCGTACCTTGTCACAAGACACAAGAGCAAGCATAGCCTGTGATTCGTCGAAAGCCAACAAAAACTTGTCACCAATTTTATCTCGATGAAGTATCTTGCCACGTTCGCGTCCAATAGAGTTTTCAATGCTGTTAAGGTGATCTAAGTGAAGGTGGAGATTGGCGTTACGATCAATCAACACGAGGAAAAGCCTGTCGCCTTCAAGGAGTTGCGAGTGCCTAAGAGCCCATGAGCCATTGCGCCAAGCAAGGAGATGAAAAAATCGATCTCACGAGACAGAGAAACCAACTGGTAGCTGAAAGGAATATGACTCCTTGAAACGCGGACTCGGAACCTTGGTCGAATCTAGCTGGAGGTCGTGCTGATCTTGAGTCGTCAAGTGCATGAGATGAATAGTGAACAACAGCGAAGCCTCCTTCAACGTCTCTCGCTGGCCAGTAATTTCGAAGTTTTGTGAACCTAGCACTCGTCAGCTGAGGAAAGCCAACTAGACTAGCCTAAGCGTACGCTGGTCACGGTGATAGCTGAAGGTTTTACATTGGAGGACAGTTTTGAGACGCAGAGTGTGTCTTGACGACCACCAATCAATTAGAGCAGATCTGACAACTTTAAAACACCTACAGCGAATCACAGGACTCCGATAGAGAATTTATCTTCTGGATCAGTGAATGTCCTACTTCGCGCACATCCTGTTCGCTGCGGCGCTCTGCTTCAAGCTTCAGCTGTGCTTGGATATCGTCTAGTTGTGTGCTACGAGTGGAGGTGATGAGAGCCCGACAAAGTCTATCCACAACGCTTCCGAGGTATTTCTGGGCTTGATCCTTCGCGGCCTTTATTATTTCTTGCAACAACGGCATAGTGGCAAAGAGACCCTCGAGGTCAGCGATGAAGTCGGAGTCACTGATGAGAGAAGGCTCGTTGCCGCCATCCTTGAGCATCTTTTCAGCCCTCAGCTTCTCGGCTGACGTTGGCTTAGGTGGTTCGTCTCCTGGTGTCGCGATCTCATGGAGGATGGCGGCAAGGATGGTCTGCAATTGCCTCTTGTTATCTTTGCAAATCGATTCAATGAGCGTAGTTGTTTGAGTCTCGGTCATCGTAATGAGATTCCGGGATAAATAGAGGGCAAGAAGGATCTTTTCTTTTGATTTTCTGAAGCTTTCATCGATGATATTCTTGCATTTGGCTCTGCGAAGTTCATCGGTAAAGCTCTCGGCGATGCGTGGGTGAATCGTTGTTAGGTTGAAATAAGACTCTAGGGAATGACGTCAATACAAGGTATTATCAACACGATGTGACTCACCATTCAGTCTTGATTCTTCATCGGGGGTGAGAGCCGGGACAGAGGTAAAGCATCGGCTACGATCTAGCGCACTATAAACCTGATCGTCAGCGAAGCACGAGAGAGGGAGAGTAGAACGCACGGATAGCCAGAAAAGACAGCGTTGACGACTGCAAACCGGATGCTTGACTCGGTCTGGGCCCTAGCCGCGTTTAACTGATCCTGAGCCTTCTTATGTTGGGCGTCCGCTTCCTTCCGATGTGCTACTCTGATAGAGTTAACTTCCTTCACCCAGATGCTGCACTCGTCAGGAAAACGCTTGTCAAGCCCCAATCGGACGAGGTGGTTGAGCGACTTGGGACCAATGGTCTCTGATATTTGTAGACGCTCCTTCGACCTGACAATAATCAGAAAAAAAGTAAAGAGCGTGGTTTGAAATGCATACAAGGTATCTTGTAGCAAGAATGCGGTAAGCTTGAAAGAACTGAGAGTTTTGACGGAGCGCTTGACAGGCACGTATCGCGTCGTCATAAAACCCTGTCTCGTTTCGCCAAACAATAGGCGTGGCTCAAAGAAATTGGGGTCCATATCGCACTCTGGGTGCATTTCGGTGGCGACAAGCTCATCGGAAGGGCACTGACGAGTCGCGTGATCCCTTGAAAAAATAAATGGAGAGGTAACATACCTCGAATCCGTGGCGTACAGAGACACCTTCCTCTTGCTCCTTTGTTTTCGCAACCTCGAAGGTGAACAACCGATCGGTATCATCCTCGGATTCAGAAAGCTGGTCGTCGCTGAGCGAATTACTCCATATCATAGATTTTGCATGGTCTTCGGAGATCAGGGCAGTGACTTGGTCACAGATCTTCGTCAGGTATCTGAAAATTTGGGCGTCGCTAAGCGACTAATCTGTGGACTATGTTCCAACGTGATCTCACCTCATGAAAGTGACGCGATTTCGACGCACAGGCGGAGAAGCGTCATCGTCCCACGTCGACTCTTCTGGCCAGTAGATGACATACATCCTTTCCACCGCACCGATGGACTCCGGAACGCGGCAGATATATAGGCCAGAGCGGAGCGCCGGTTTTTCGGCTCTCGCTTCCGGGGGATTGAGTAACTTGGTCGCACTATCGAGACATTAGTGACAGTAATAGGATCGCAAACTGGACAACGACACACATGTTATCGTCAATGACGGTTACGGAGAGCAAGAAGCGGACTATCTCGTCTTTGCTCCCATAAATACCATTGGGCTTCATTTGGAACCTGTCCAGGGCCTTGAAATCGACCTTCGTCAAAGACATGTACGCGCCGGGAGATATTTCGTTGAGGAAACGCTTGAGGGATTCTTGAGCGATGATGATCTTATCGACTTTGCGGGTGTCAGAACTAGGGTGTCTCATTATGTACCATCATACCTAGACCGCTAGTAGCACGTTCACTAATCAAGTCGAGGATGCGATGCATTCCAGGGATAGAGGAACAAAGATCATCTTGGGAGTGAGATTGTTCAGTGGCTCCAACTTCAGCATCGGCCTATAAACATGTAATCCGTGAGTGTCGTCTCGGAATCGTAATGATCATATATCCACTTCTTCCAGTTCTTGGTTCGCTCGTTCTTCATCGGGACCTATGAACTCGGTAGTGTCGATTTCCCCTTCTTCGATCTCATCGCCGAGATCAATATTGAGGAATGACGAGTCAGAAGACTCTGATTGGGAATCCTCTTGGGAGTCTTCTAGCGGAGATAGAAAGCCATCTAGAGGACCTGTCTCGTCCATATAGTCCCCCAGAACCATGACGGATTCCTCCGCGTGTCGGACAGAGGCCAAGTCGATGTCGACGTCAGAATTTTCCGCTTCCAAAATGATGGACATGTTCGCCGGAAGATATGGACCAGACGCGACACGTTAGCGCAAGCAGCAGGTTGTGGAACAGTAATGACGTGGGTTGTTCTGAGCGGGGAGATAAAGCTGTCAGAAAGCGGTTCAAATACTCAGAGCGTTTGTGGGTCCATGTATTGTCACCCCGTGCGATAGGCCTGACTAATGGTCGCGCTGATCCCCCAAACATAGGCATGAACGCAAAGTTGACACCAAGTTTGTCCAAGGTGTGAAAGGGGTAAAAGTGAAGGGACCCATATCGATGAACCTTGATTCTACGAGAGTTCTAAAATTGTGACTTGGCAGAACTTGCGCATACGCTTCTGTGACTGTGAGATACCTCATTGTGTCGCACAGCTATTATACAATGAAGAGATTCGGTTAGTTACCAGTAACAGGCTACTAGGCCAGCATTGCCAAGAAACAGCGAGGCTGCCTGTTGGCCCTAGATCAGTCGCATTCATCGTGTATTGCCCAACAACGGTGGAACTCACTGGAAACACCTGGGCCATTGACATGCTCTAGTTGAACTTTAAAGCCGAGTTCAAACGTTGCTAAGGCCGCCGACCGTACGGCGTTTCAGCGGAGGCCGCAACGAGTACGTACTAGCACTGCCTAGTTATAAAGATTCTTGTTTTTCAACCCTCACATCAGCACCAACAGCCTCAGAATCGCTTACTTACTCCATCTTCCACTTGCAGGGCGCAAAGCTAGTCTGGATGGCGACTACCAAATTCCTAATAAATCAAATTTGGCCTGAATAAATAATAGAATTGAACGGTTCAAAGTCCGCAACTTCTCCGTACGTCGTGGAGTGGAGAAGTTGCGGAGTTGTAATTTGGTCTATTGAGAATTTGACATTACACGGGACTCCGCCACCGAAACGGCCGCTGGGAAGGAATGTGCCCGTGTGCAAGTTTCAGCAAGTCCGAGGCTTTGCCACCCACGCTCACAATTGCCTGCGCAGGCCATCGCCAGCTCTGACCAAGACCGTTAGTTTATCCTCAATATCGTACAAGAATGGCCCACAACCACGGCCTCGGCCATTATCCCGAGCTCAACTTCGGATCAGGAGCGAAATGGATCAAGAACTTGACCCAGAGTCGGCTCTCGACGTTCCTTGGCGGTCATTTTGAAAACGTCAACCTATCTTCCGTGCTCTATGTACACAGACGCGATGGCCCTCAATACGTAGACCTACAAGTCTGGAGCGCCCCCGGGCTGTCGAAACCCTTGTTCAAGGAAG
>JBBPMO010001297.1:0-10895 GCA_038090315.1 Xanthoconium stramineum
GATGGTGCGTTTCGGGAAACAGGTGACGATGGACATGAAGCGAACGAATCGCTTGGTGGTGGTGATAGTTTTCCAGATCGGTGGGTATTTTGTATTTTTCTCCGGGCTTGTTTGACGTCCCAGATAGCATAGCCCGGTGGGATGCTACCCGGAAATGTTTCGAAGGGAAGCGTACCGCTGCACGAGAGGACAAGATGGCAACTTCACGTGAACGTGCTGTCGCCATGCGGGAGAAAGACAAAGCAACGATGGACATGTTCTAAAAACCATCCAAATGACGATTTGGATGATTTCACACACAATTTACATACTATCGTATGAGTACACTCTATGCTATCATGACATACAGGCTACCACCGGCATGGTCTCCTCTTCTCCTGCACATCCATCATACGGTGATGGAGCTTTGAGTCAACTTTGACCAGTAGTGGCGGACACCCTTGTTCAGAGACCTGGGCAGTTTGACTTCGTTATGCGTGCATCGCGGGCTCCATGCCATCCCAGCACACTCGTCACATTCCTTGTTCACAGACGGAGTCAGCGTCAACTCCTTTCTAGGAACATATCACGACCCACATCATAGGGCGACGGCGTCGCGATATAGTTTTGCATTATTGCGCTACGGAGCGCGTGATCGGTCTCTTGGAACAATGTGGTGACCTGAAAGGAGGTCCGTCGGTCTCGGCCCGATCTCATGCGTCAGGAGACTCGGCTTACCTGCGGACTGTGAGCGGCATTGTTGACCTGTCATATGTAACGTCGTTAGCGCTCGCTGATTACCATGTACGGAGACAGGACTGACCGCGGTGATTGAGGTGCCTGTGGCAGAACCCGACTGGTATCGGGGTTCCTGGGTCTGGTCTGTCTGGTGGACGTGTTGGTGTCAACGTCGCGATTCCCTAACGCGACAGATGACATACCAGATGTTGAGGGCGAGACATGATTTTTTGTCCGAGCGAAGGTAGCGACGCGGGGATGGTGAGAAGAAAGTATGCAGTCCCCCTGCCGAAGTATGGGTATAAGTACTCGAAGTGTGGTGATTTCCGCTTGACATGCTTTATTTTAATCACATACTTTTCCGTTCAAGTCACCGCGTCTTCGTAAGAGTTGACATGGCAAACCTCAAGACCACGCCGCATCAGTATTTGATTTGTGATCTGCGCAGCACACATGCCAATAATAGCGGTTGAGCAATGTGAAGAAGTGTCCGTTTTGTGTCTGCTACAGCTATGGACGAGCAGTTGATATCATCAATCACTCAATTATTAATAACGGGTCTCATTGTAGAGCACTAGTCAGTGACTAAGCTGCTGACTGGACAAGGGAAAGATATGGGTACGGATACTTGTGGGTGTGGGTATGGATTGGTACCAGCCAACCCATGACCTACATTACCCATCCCCATAACCCATGGTCAGTACCCAATGTAACCCACAAAGGAAAATGTACCTCGTGATTAAGTAATCAGGTGGCTGTACAAGCGCACCCCGTTTGCTAATTCCAATACTCCCCCTCAAACGGAAGGGGTCTACTGTAGTGAAAAAGAATAGAAAGGTAACATTGAAAAGACCTGTGTTCTG
Organism: Xanthoconium stramineum; assembly: GCA_038090315.1. Classification (NCBI taxonomy): domain Eukaryota; kingdom Fungi; phylum Basidiomycota; class Agaricomycetes; order Boletales; family Boletaceae; genus Xanthoconium; species Xanthoconium stramineum. The sequence continues at coordinate 1,581 of JBBPMO010001297.1, forward strand.
ATGAAATTCCATGTGAGGGATGGTGAACGTGAGTGAGCAACGCGTCCCGAAAGTGTCGCGCGCGGGGTTACCCGATATGGCAAGTTGCGGCTCAGTGCGCTGTCCATGTCAGGTGCCACAGCATGCGTTCGTCCTCGATCGACTCCAGCACCGCCATCTTCACGTCTCGCGGCTCGACATCCATTCCTACGCCATTTCCAGTCCATGTAAATCATACCCGGCGCAACCAATTCGCCCGACTCGGCTTCGACACGACCGTATAGCTTAGTAGGTCATCCTCGACTGACTGACCGACCTTTGTAGGCTTCGCCTTGAGTTATCCTTGGCGATGTGGCAGGTTCTGATGGTCTGTGGGTCATCTGTGGTTAACGGGAGGTGGAATTGGTAGCCCAGGTATGTGGTTTGTTGATTGCCTGCGTTGTCTGTGCTGATTCGCTTTGTATCTAGCTAGCGGTCGCGTTTCGAGTCGTTTCGACTTGCAGCGTGCGCCGCTCATTGCGCCATCCATCCAACGCCGTCTCCCATCGTATCCGGCGCCATCTCCAACCTTTTCGTGCTCCCAAATGTGCTTGACGTCGCTCATTGCCTTTTGCTCGCCTTCTGGCCCTCCTGGCCCTCTATCTCGACGTAGTGCGTTCGTCTCAGCGATGCACTCGTTCCCCTCGCTTCTAGGGTGTGTCCCGTCCCGTCCGGAAACCTTTTCGCGGTCCCGGTCGCCCTCGACGTCTCTCGACCCCTCCTGTTCACCTCTATGGCCTCCAGGCCCGGTATCCCGACATGGCGCGTTTGTCTCGTCGACGCACTCATTCCTGACACCTCTAGGGCATCCCTGGTGGTCATGGAGCTCACCTGGTGCAGTCGTCTCGCCACCCGGCTCGTCTGTACATATGAACCCATGGATCAACCCACGGGTTTAGGTACCCATGGGTCCGTGGGTATGGGTAAGACATCATGATGGGTGTGGGTACAGGTTGGTGCTGTGATACCCATGGGTTTACCTGTGTATTTCCCTACTTGTGACTCAGTGAACTTCAAGCACTGACCAAACTCTTTTCTGGCATTTTGGCAGGAAGACATGATTACCCACTCAGAGGGCTTAATACTTGTATGTACCCTAGTTCACCATATGGTGACATCTTTTTTTTTTCCTTTTTTGGTGTGCAGTTCCCCTGTACAAGTCTATATATTACGGCCCTCCGGGCAGACCTGGACCCAATGCAACGTCGTTGAGGTGTATTCAGAAATGTGGTGTGCGTTAAAACCTCTGATAATCTATTGTACATGTACAGAACACGTCTCATACAGCGCGCTGAAAAGGACGAATGCATACGATGTTGAAGGTTACACAAACGCTCATCTCCTACTCCCACCGTGTCAATTCGAGCGCAACCGCTCACCTCCTACTTCCATCATGCCCTCTTGAGCCCAATCGCTCATCTCTTGCCTCCCTCGTATCCTTTCGTGCCCGACCGCTCGTCTCCCACCCTTACTGCGTCAATTCGAGCGCAACTGCTCGTCTCGCACCTCCACTGTGTCCTCTCGAGCCCGAACGCTTGTTTTCTACTCCCACCAGGTCAATTCGAGCCCGAATGCTCGTCGTCTGCCTCCACCATGTTTATTCGAGCGCAAATGCTCGTCTCCCACCCCCAACGTATCCATTCGAGCCCGAACGCTCGCCATCTGCCTCCACCATTTCTATTCGAGCGCAAATGCTCGTCTCCCACCTCCAATGTACCCATTCGAGCCCGAATGCTCGTCATCCACCTCCATGTCTATTCGAGCGCAAATGCTCGTCTGCCACCTCTACCGTATCCATTCAACCCCGAACGCTCGTCATCCACCTTCACCGTGTCCATTCAAGCCCGAATGTTCGTCGTCCACCTCCACCATGTCCATTCGAGCGTTTGACACTCGTCTCCCACCTCCATTGTCACCATTCGAGCCCGAACGCTCGTCGTCCGCCTCCAACATGTTCATTCGAGCGCAAACGCTTGTCTCCCACCTCCACCGTCTCCATTCGAGCCTGAACGCTTGTTGTCCGCCTCCGCCGTCTATTCGAGTGCAAATACTTGTCTCCCACATCTAACGTATTGATTCGAGGCTGCACATTCCACCTCCACCTGGACCGTGCCATCTCGAGCACTATGTAGCACATACTAATGTTGTTGTAGTCTATGAAAAACATATATATACTTGCGGGGCCAAATTGTCTCCCACGCCACATCTCCCCCCTCTAGACACATGGTTTCTTAAAAAGGCAAGACGTTGACGACAGATGCCCCAGAAAAGTGAGACCTGGACCACTCTGGGTCCAGGAATAAGAGCCTGATTAGGCTGACCGATTACGTGTGTCTCTCAGCCTTGTTAGGCTCAATCTCGAAATTTGCCAGCACCGGGAATAAATGTGTGCCCAAATATCCCCCCCTTATCTGCCCTCCTTCATCATCGTCGTCGACAGCGAGCTCCCCAGTTGTTGTATCGCTCGCTCATCGTTGCCGCCATCATCTCTTTCGGTGTCAAGCTCGTTTCCACATCGTCGTCATCAGTCCCAACGTTGAGCTCCCTGGTGGGCCGCCTCCCCCTTCCTTGCCATCGATGTCAGTCCCAACGTCGAGCTGCCTGGTGAGCTGACTCCCCCTTTTTTGCCGTCGATGTCAGTCCCAACATCGAGCTCTCTGGTGGGCTGCCTCCCCCTTCCTTGCTGTCAACGTCAGTCTAATGCTGAGCTCCCTAGTGAGCCGCCTCCCTCTTCCTTGCTGTCGACACCAGTTCAGGTGCGCAAACCACAGAACCAGGCTTTCGTGAATGCGTACTCCGGGTGTTTTCCGGCTGCCCAAACCTCATCATCTACAAACTGTGTACTCGGGGACCTCCACCAACTCTGGGCTCACTACGTTGGTCGATCCAGAGGGGTATCTGGCGTCCTTGGACTGTGTCATGATCAAGTCGGAGACTGAGACCAAGTGCACGCAAAGGTCTTCAACTCCCTCGCCAAGTCGAATTTGAAACACACGCCGGGTGGGCTGCTGCGGTGTGCTTGGAGGAGCACGTGGGTCAGATGGTCGTTGCATGCATGCTCATCGAGGCCGGTTGCAAACAGTGTCCCGAGAGTAAGGACGTGCAGCTGGAGGTCGCTACGTCGGACTGCTGACGTTTTCATACAGAACAGAAACGAGGTTAACATCATTCTCGCCAACGCCATTCAACACGTCAGACTAGAGCATGGGCATCAAAATGTGGTTCGCTGCCGCCAACCTCGAACAAGACTGGAAAGTGAAGAAATGGGTGCTACGTAAAGGTTGGTATCTACGCTACCTCTCTCTCTGTGTGTGCAGTCCCTCACCTCGTCTCAGCTCTCAAGAATATTTCCAATTCAGTATGACTCAAGAAAGGGAGTGATGGACTACGGCATAGCGAAGCACGAGTGGCACCATAATCCGAGGTCTTCGGACAAGCGAGTGGCGCTCCTTGCTCTTGCATGCCCACCTCCTCGCTCGTCCTCGCTCGTTTCAGCACAGGTGCTCTCAGGCTGAGGACATATCCCATGGCCCCAGTCATGGTCCTCCCTTGTTCCCTGATTCACTCAGGTCAAAGCTGCTGTGCTTGATGCCCAGCTCTGTGCCCTCCCTTGCCGGCTGCCACGCTTAGTGCCCAGCCTCGTGCCCCTTCTCGACCATGTCGAGACCAGCGACTGTCGTACATGCTATGTCCATGCCCAATCACCGCTGTCAATCGCCTCACGTGCCCTCCCACCCCCTCCAAGACCGCCGTTCCCAGACCGGTCTTGCTTCCTTTTCCTACTGTCCGCACTTGCCGGGTATCCTGCTTCACTTTATACGTCATCGGTCACTCCTACTTTTCAGGGCTCACAGCTCATCCCGTTCCGGGCCAGGGAGTGCATCCTCACCCGAGTGGACAGAGCGACATCCAAAGACTGTCAACCCTGAAAATGTCCATGCCTGACACCGAGGACGGAACATTGCAATGAGATATGCTTGTCCTGTTGCTTGTCCATCCCGGTTTCAAAGTGCTTACTAGCCTCCTCACGAATTCACCCCTCCAATCTATCATCCTTTCCTACATGGTCGGCGGGATCGAAGGTTTCGAGCGCCATCTCCTCTCTGAGGAGCCCTACTTTTTGTGGTTGATCATTCTGGTCCTCCGCATCATTTACCGAGTGCTTGAGATTCGGGACGTGTTCCTTGCCATGTTCAACAGCGCGCCCTTAGTAGAAAACGTTCACTCAGGGTCGTTTTATACTTGGTTCGATCAAGTAGTGACATACGGGATCAAGTGTATCTCTGCGATCGCGACGTACGTCGTATATCCGTCATGCCCGGAGCTTGTTCTCCTCGCTGTCAAGATAATCTCGAGCCTACTTGCACTCACCAAGCGCAGTGCCAACTCCAAGCGCATCCTCAGTGGGTTCAGGTTTAGCGAGGGACTTCCTCACCACGCTCATGCCAGGCTCACAGACCGCCCATAAGCAGATGGGCAATGTTCACGATGAGGTTGTTGATGGTGACATTGAAAAGTTCATTCCTGTTGCCCTGTCTTGCCGTTCCTCTTTCTCCAGCGAAGGCTAGGCTTGCACCATGGCAGACCCGTTGTCGCCCCATCTTTACAGGCAACGGATGCCCTCTTCCAGAACATGCCTCTCCACATCGGAGATCGTCGATCAATCTTGTTACTAGAACAGGACTGGCTTCGTGCCAGTCCCAATCTTGCTGGGGACTTCGTGTCCTCAGTGGGCTCTCTTTCAGATTTCGAATCTGAAGTCTGCCTCATGCGTTTTCGTAGTCATACTCGGGGCTTTCACCGGACTTCCAATCTCGTGCCTTCACTTTCCCCCCCACCAAGTCTACTCCAGGCAAAAAAAGCGACACCGGTTCAACACGCATGCCCGAGGGGTACAAGTCACTCCGCTGGATCGGGTGCTCTTGGACGAAATGGACACCCGCCGCTTTCCCGTGGAATAAGGTTTGTCTCTTACCATTATGCAGACGGTTGCGTTGATCGGTCAATTCAGGTATATCCCCTCGATACAAAAGGGGTATTTGGCAGCTCATCGGGGAGTAGAATTCTCACGCACAGGAGGTTTACGGCGGCTGGACTAAGCGAGGCCAAGTGCAGAACCAAGGCAGAAGGGTGCCGTCCTTATTCTCCTGTTATTTGTCCTTTCGTTGCCTCGTAAGGCCGAATTACGTCTTCTGGTTTCCGTTTGCCGGATCGGTCAGCCATTACTGGACGACCATAAAAGAGGAAATGCTCCCAACGTCTCGCCTGCTCCCATGTCTTTTCCTTGTGCCGATTGCGAGCAAACGTTCAAGAATGCTGCAGCTCGCAGCTATCACCGCTGGAGTCGCCACACGGAAATTCCTCCAATCACCGTGGACGGCAAGACATACGGTGTCGATAGGAAGGGCAACAGGTTGTTTTGTCCCGTGGAGCACTGCAGGCATTCTTATACAGACCGGGGGAAGTTCATGAAGCATGTCAAGGTGGCGCACGGAATTGGAAGCGAGTCGTCAACACTATCCCCTTCACCGACGGGTCCATCCCAAGAAAACAGCCACAGGCAGCCTTTTTTCACAGGTAAGGTGCTTCTTTTTTTGCATTCGCCACACATTTATTCATTCACCTGTCGTCAGAGAGCAAGACAGTTGAATCGTCTGGGCGGGAAGGTTATGGGGAGGCTCCACCACCCGCAGCGTCCACTGTCACGTCTGAGGGCAGGCAGCAGGTCCCTGTTCACCCACTAGAGGACGGTGAGAAAATCTAATGTGTCTGCTTGCGAAAAGTGGATTCTGATGGGTATCCTTGCAGTCTCCACGTGTCATGGTAGCACTACAGCTGCGAATATGGATGACTCCATCGCTGGGGGTCCAGGGCTCAGACAGGCAATGGGTGAGTGAGGCCCATGTGTGTTGAAATCAACGTGAAGCTTAATACTAACTCTTATCTCAGGAAACAGAACCCGGTTGGCAGAGGCATCTAGTGTAGACACTGCGCTTTTCTTCGATCTGCCGGATGTAGGTGAGAAAGCCCAATAACCGATGGAAGAAACCGCTGAAAGTAACCACTTCTTGAATTTCTCCACCCAGAGAGCCCCATCCACAGGTCTGACGTAGAAGAGCAGCCTGTTGGGATTGGTGAGAGCATAGGGTGCAAGGGAAGGCCTAAACAAATGTTTGCCTGGTTGCGGCTGTTTTCCCGCCTGCTTGGTATGGGATTCCAAAAGGCCCCTCAGCCCGTATGTTCTGGGGGAACAGTAGCTATGTACGAGAAGCCCCTGGATACAAGGGAACTCGCTGCCCAGGTTTCCGACATGGTCGCTGACAAAGTCCTGAACAAGTTGACGGCCATTGGTCTGACAACAGAAAACATCAGGAAGCTTGAGCAATTGGGAGCAGCGCCACCCCTGGACGCTGTGGGTAGAGACTTACAAGCAGCTAGTCTTGCAGACGCAGTCATAGGCCAGCTGGCGGCAATTGGCCTCACGGAAGAAAATGTCAAGAAGCTCGTTACCTTAGGGGATGCAGCACCGTCTGTTGCATTAGGCAAAGGCTCGCAGGGGAGTCGGCAATCCCGTTGCTTGGACGACACACACAATTTAGCCTTTCCGTCTTCGTCCTTCACTGAGGATCCGTTTGACTCCTCCACATGGGCCACCAAGGGCAACTGGCGTGGTTCCCTTCCCAGTTCGCGAACAAGCATAGATTGGCCGGAACATCAGGGAGAAGGATCCATGCCTAGTGACACATCACAATCTGGGATGTCATCTCGTCCTCCTCTGGAGAAACTCCACCCATTTGACACTCCATCACTTTACGATCCGCCAATGCAATTTTCTAGGCAACAAAAGAGGGCCAGTTTGCAGGAGGAGACGTACCAAAGACCAAAGAAGAGAAATCGGCAGGACAAGGCTGACAATGCGAAAAATGAGTTTTCGACAGAGAGCGACATGGACACTCACCAGAGGGGGGATCAGTATGAAGACAGGTCTCGACATTTCAGAACTGGTGGAGAAATCCAGGTAGGTCCCTTGTCGCTAGCCCAACTGACTGGCTGACCTGATCTTGGCATCAGTCTCCACACACCCCGGCCCATGAAGCCACAAGGCTGGAGTATACTTCCTCTTTCACAGTAGACTCGGCGCTGGCCGTAAGGTTCGAACCAAAGAAAAAGGTGAGGAAGCTTAGTGGGTAGAGCAACACTTTACCGAGAATTGACCAAACGCATAGCAGCATTTGCCCCAACACCCCTCTGGTTCTGCAGCAGCACCATCGACACCGACAGAGCCTTCCTCCTCACCATCCCTTGTTTTGGGGGGTTCCTTGTTTAGGGCCAGCCAATCTCGGCTAGGCAAGGCTGCCCGTTTGGGTCGCACACAGCTGTTGAACAAGTACATGCCCAGGCTGCTGGGCAAGTGCCTCTTCCATTTCGTGCTGGAGGAAAAGCTAGTTCCCGATCATTTCCCTTCATGTCAATACACTTTGGAACAGTCTTTGAAGCAGGGGGATTATAACGCATTCAGGCGATCGTTCCAGTTCACCAAGTTCGAATATTGCTATTCCTGTGGAGCACCCCAAGATCAACAGAGAAATGGGGAGTGCCCGGAGTTCCACGTCAGCTTGATGTTTGGAAAATGTGGCTACAACCACGTCCTGTTCAGGACGGCATTCTGTATCTGGCAAACCATCGCTTTGCGGAATAAGATGATACGTGATCTGGGTATCACTGTTTCTCTTATCAGTCAAGAGGATTTTGTGGAGTGGGCAAAGGAAGTTAGGGAAACGGAGGGTAGATACCATAACTGTTCGGAAGCTTTTCTTTGGTTCTGTGGGCGGTTGGAAAGACGTCAGCCCTCATTTTTCATGTAAGTATCTACAGTAGCTGCTGCCTATCTGGAGAATTGCTCCCTTCTCTTTCCAAGCTCCTTTCCTTTTGCCATCAGACTCAGAGTACTCAGATTGCTTGTGTCTGCCACCGACCGGCAGCAAGTAACAGCAGGAAGTGATGCACTTGACTCAATATTTAGAGGACTCGGATATCACTCTCACCGTGTAGCCTTCCCATCGGAATACTTGGCAGTCAGTCTGATACATGGGGTATACCATGACCTAAGCGAGGTCACCACGCCAAGTAATTTATGCTGAGGGTTATTTGACTTGACCCTAATTAACCGGTGGGACTCGACTCCTGATCTCCCCGCCCGATCTCACGTGATGACGTGCTCCCCCTGGCTGGTCACCTCTGAATTTCACAACAGTAGCATACCATTCAACACAGCCCCTGGGGCACTCGCTGTCACCTGCCATGCTCATGTCTTTCCCCAGTGCAGGCGTGGAATAACTGCCAGCGCGAAGGTGACTGTTTACATAAGACTGACAAGGCATTTGACGGAGAAACATGCCAATGGATGCTATGAAGGACTGCCAGAGAGGTGGTGGCAGAATATCCACCTTCCTCCCCTCAAGTTCCTCAAGTTTCCACTGTCGTGTTAGGAGCTGACCTGAAACATTGATCCAAGAGCATGCCTCACACTGCAGCGGGCAAACTACTAGGCTTCAATCGGCGATGACAGAAGCAGACTCGTGCATGCTACTCACATGCCATCGAGCATGAATCTATCTCATATCGTGGCAAACAGCACAAGTACCCCATTTTCGTGGGCCACGACAGAGACGTACGCCCTCAGTTCTTATCAAAGCATATTGTTCTCCATTGCATGGTTTTACGAGGTCACTGAGAGATACCCGTCCAAAATTACCATGGTTGGCTACGAGATGAAACAGAGATGGTTCGAAGAACTACATTGAACAGCCCTCAGATTCCCAGCTGCACTATTTGGTCATGAACCTCCCATGGCGGCAACAGGTGATGAGGCCACCACAGCTTGTGAGGGTGAGATGAAGGGTCTGGAGCAAACCATTCTGGAACTCATGCTAATTCCAGCCAATACCATGATCTTGTAGCTCAAAAATGGCTATTGGCCATACACCCTTGACATTTGTGGCTGTCACGACTTCCTCCTTGCTAAACAGCAGGGAACCCCATAGGATCTCATTCCTACCATGCATCCATATCCAAACTGTGTGGTTTACTTGAGTTGTGTCTGGACAATCCCATGACAAAATACCACTTCCGGATCCAGGACTGGTATGACCAGTCAAACCCTACAATTTCGGAATCACCGGAACCACCGGAACTGACTGGAACTACCGGCAGTGTCGGAACCCACAGTTCCAAACTCGGTAGTCCCCTTATAGACATTACTACACTATTCATTCCACCCTGTTCCATTCATTCCCA
>JBBPMO010001298.1:0-10895 GCA_038090315.1 Xanthoconium stramineum
CCGACCCGAAAGCACTGCAGAAGATATTCAACGGGTACAGCTACCCGAGGCTACCCAGCCTTCGTGTCGTGGAGCATATGTTAAACGGAAAGGGGCTTGTCTGGGCTGATGGTACAAGCGTTTATCCCCGACGTGGTCGTTTGCAATGACCAGATAACAGGAGAGGACCACAGACGCCACAAGAGTATATTGCTTCCCGGTTTTGGGCCAAACGAGTGCAAAGCTTTCTTGCCGATCTTCAAGGAATGCGCCGAGTCTATAAGCACAAAATGGTTGGATACCATCGGGAGTGATAATGATCAAGCTGTTGTCATCAATGTTCTAGAATGGCTTTCGCGTGGAACTTTGGATGCCATCGGTCGTGGTATGATCACCTTTCTTTCCTCGTGCCTGCGTTGCGTACCGTGATTCCGACAGCTGCATTCGATGTCGAATTCGGTACCATTCAAGATGATCTACATCCCCTCGCAAAGAAATACAAAAATTTTTTGTCAGGTTTTTTTTTTCTGACCCCGCTAGGACTAACGCATACTCACGTCCTAGCAATGACATCTTCGGCTTGCCTGCGGCGGAGCAAATATTCGCACTAGCAGCCTCCAAGTATTTCCCACCTGGCATTCTCCAGTGGATTACCGAGCACGGATCCAGTCCCCGATTCGCGCGGGCGCGCGATACGAAAAGTATGGTCACCGCCGTCATAACGGAGTTAGTACGGGAGAAAGCAGACGCCCTTTTACAAGGCAAGGGTAGTCGGGACATCATGTCTCTCCTCGGTATGTTATCCTTACTTGATTACTGCTCTGCCATGTTGACCATCTTGCAGTGAAGGCAAACATGGACGCAACCGCAAAGAAAAAATTGTCTGACGAGGAGTTGTATGCGCAGATGCGGTGGGTTCCTCTATATGATTATCTTGCTTCCATTATTGAAGATCACGTTGCATACAGTACGCTCCTACTCGCAGGTCATGAAACCACCGCAACTACACTTGCCTTTATGTTACTGGAGCTCGCGCGAAATCCCAAAGTCCAATCGAGACTACGACGTGAGATAAGGATGATGGATGCGACCGTCAAGGAGCGCGGCAATTCAGAGCTCACAGTCACGGACCTGGAAGGGATGCCTTACTTGAATGCCGTAATCAAGGAAGGATTACGGCTCCATCCTGTAGAGGCTCAGACCCTGCGAATAGCCAGCCAAGATGACATCCTCCCGCTTTCCAAACCGATTCTCACAACATCCGGAAAACTGATCCACGAAGTCCTTGTTCCAGCAGGCACCGAGGTTGTAATTTCTCTTGCAGCATACAATCGGTAGGTTTTCCGTCCCATAGACATATTTCGGATGGATGGCAGACGCCCTATCACAGTAACGAAGACATCTGGGGAGAGGATGCGCATGAGTTCAAACCCGATCGGTGGTTGGATGGCACAATGGACTCGGAAGATAGAAAGTTGCCTGGCATTGGCGTATACGCGAACATGTGTGTCCCTTCGTGCCACATGTTTACCCATTCATTTACCATCATTACAGGTTGACCTTTTTGAGTGGCACTCGGGCGTGTATAGGCTGGCGCTTTGCGTGTGGTTCCCCTTCTTTTTGGAATCAAGGGTCTGTTTTTGATTGCAACACACAGGCTCATCGAGCTGCAAGCGTTCCTGTCGACGCTGGTAGGCAACTTCGAGTTCGCAATGACAGACAAGACCGAACGGATCGTACGGCAAACGGTATTAATCGTGGCGCCGATGGTCGAGGGTGAATTTGACCGCGGTGTTCAGATGCCAATGGCGGTATCTCTCGCTCAGCAGGACGCCGAACCTTAGTGGATGATTACATATGTCCACTTGGCAGTGGAGATGATATCATGGGTGTTGGTGCGGACTGGCCTTTTTTTCCATGCTGCTTTTTGATGCATGGTTAAACCACATCCTACGGTAGCGGCCATGCTTCCTTACCAAAGATTGTAGTGACCCGAGGCTGACAACCTTGGGATGGTTCAATTTATTTGGCAATTGGTGCCCGTACCGACTGACCCTTGTACTATAATAAGTAACGAATACGCAGGGTATGGACAAGTCAAAGAATGCATGTGGACTTCTTGCCTCCGAACGGTGCCGAAATTCGGACGCACGACCCCATCGATACAACGCATCCCACACAAATTGAAAGTGCACTACGTTTAGTATTTATCTTACCAGCACGTCGGCCCCGTTGCAATCAGCTGTTGGAAACAATTCCTGGAACAACTCATTCTGACTAGACACAATAACCTACCACAAATCGAAGACCACAACTAAAAGTGCGCATTACTACAAGTACTAGTAAGTAGTGCCGTCCTTAAATTTGAAGTACATATTCGGCGACCATTCCCACTCAATCACCGTCTCGTAAAACACGTCAGTGAGGTCTTAGAAATGAGAAAGGTCAAACCTGACGAGATAAAGGACCTCCAGCGACCACCTGGAAGCTTCGCAGTGTAGACACCTGCTTCGTGCTGGGGCCACTTCCATAATGCCGCACGAGCCGCATACGACCTGTTCGTGTCACGGGCAGCCAGACTGCACGGCGAATTTCCACCCTTGTCGTCTGCGAGGGTTCAAATAAGGGTGCCATGTGTGCAAGGTAATACCACCGAGTGTTGAAACGTTGACGCATGAGGGGAGACAACTTATGTACGACGACTGCACTATGGGCCAGGGCAAATGGTAGAGGGCAAAGGGAAAGGGATACTATGACGTATGTAACGACGAGCGATGGCGCAGGCCGTGTGCCAACACGCACCGTTTGATTCACTGGTATGTTTTGTACTCTGCTTCATTCGCCACCAGATCAACGTTCTCTAATTCTCCGCAAGGATCTTCTTTGCCTGATACCTACCACCGCATTCCCAGTCTCCTTTGTCCAGCCTACACCTCGTGTCCATGTCTACACCTCCCAAGATCTCCGAAGCTAGATGGTCGAGTCCGGTCGGATGACAAGGTCCTTCTAGTTTAGAAGACCACGGCGAGGAGTTGAGTCTTGGGTACTATGGATATTGGCTTCATGCTGCGAGAGGATCGTTGTCATGACCTCGCTAGGTCACACTGCGGTGTTTTCAGGGTTGGGCGCCTCACCTTTACACGTTCCTATATAAACTGTGAGAGTTTGCAACGTATTAACAGTTTGCCCTTCTTGTACACGCACCATCGCTCGAAAATTGGCTTACAACCACACAAGTGGTCTTCATGGCAAAAGTCAATAATATGCTAGAGCAACCTAGCAACGATGCCCAGCTGGTGATTTCCGGCGATAATGGATACATCACCACTATTGCGTATCTCCCTGGCGGACGAGTTGTCACTGGCTCAGAGAACGGAACTGTTAGAGTCTGGAATTTGCAAAGTGGAGAACAAGAAGGGATATCAATGGAACGTGGGAACGAAATAATAACCAGGCTTGTTGTGACCCAAGATGGCATAAAGATCATCAGCAGCGACACCAATGGACAAATCAAAATTTGGGACGTCGAAGGACCCATCCAGAGTGGGACCCCCTTAGTTGCAATCTCGCCAAACGACTGGCTCATCGCCAGTAGTGCCACCGTGGGAATTTACACAACAGAAGGCCATCGAGGTCAACCGCGAAGTCCTTGTTCTTCTCTCCCGACGGAGACAAATCCGCCTCTCCGTGACTTGCTGACACCTTGGTCCGGTCCTACCGGTTCTCTCCCTGACGAATCGTCGCCGTCTCAGGGCTTGAGTATGGCGGTCGACAACCTTGACATGGGTAGTCAAACCAGGTATGGAACAATCGTGATCTCAATCCAGTCCATCCTTACGCCTCGATGACTTTGCCTACCACGACAGGTGAGTATATCGGCATATCCTGAGTGCTAGCTGTAATGAGAACAGGTGCAGGACAGGCGCAGTACCTGGTTCACACGATCCAAAGCGGACCTTCGATGATGCTATGGCTTCTCCGCAAATTCACTTGCCCTCCTTAGGAGGTAAATCGGATTTGCTTCTCTCAAGGTACTGTATACACCAGTGGAACGAGAGTGGCCACAGCGGAAGTGTTCGCAGAACATGTTCAAAAGAGGCAACGGCACATGTAGGGCGCGCTGGGTACTCTCAACTTCCAGTCCTTTGTCATAGGGCAGTGACAATCAGTCCCGTAGTATCGTGACATCGATGCATTGTATGGCTTCGAAAACGTAGGAGTACACACTACAGGATTAGAGGAGGTGAGATCAAACCCTGGTGGCTCCTTCAAATAAGGTGGCATTCTATATGACGTCTCTGACGATCTCTTGCATCTTGCTAAACCCCTCGATGATATCTGTCTCGAGGACATAAGCCCCACTGCAGACCCACTCAATTGCAGCAACTAACTATCCCTAGCTTAGAGACTCGGAGGTCCCCATAGAATGTGACCATCCCGTGGTTCACAATGTCCGAATACACCGTTTCTCAATAGCAGCAACGCAGGGCCCTGAGGCATTGTTCGTCGTCACATCCAACACATCCTACATACACCGTGACCTCTTTTCAGCGTGTTTGATCGCGCTTATCCGGCTGAATTTCATGTGTTATCTATGGCTGCGTACAATCGGTGAGTTCCGTTGTCCCATAAACATATCTCACGTGCGACGCAGTATCGCAGAGACGAAGATATTCGAGGAGATGATGCGCATGATTCAAACCCGATCGGTGGTTGTACAGCTCGATGGACGACAGGAAATTGCCCAACACCGGCATTTGCTCCAATTTGTGTGTGATCACTGATTACTGAGATGTATTCACCCATCGCAACAAAATGACCTTCCTCAGTGGTACGCAAGGATGCATAGGGCTGGCGTTTTTCGTACGGTTCTACCCTTGTCTTAAAAGGACTCGTCACTCAACGCCGATGATGGCAGTCTCATCAAGATACAAGCGTTCGTGTCGACCCTTGCGGGTAAGTTCGAGTTTGCAATGACGGAAAAGGCAGAGTGGATCTTACGGCAATCAATACTAGTCATGCATCAGTGAACCAGCAGCCGAGAAAACCAGCAAAAAGCAATCATTTGCCGAGCAAACAAGTTTCCATGATTCTCATTGGTCAAAGCTATGCGCAACCCCATTAGGGAGACGGAGTTGGTTGACATGACCTCACCCTTGGGTGATGCCTTCGTAAATGATCATGTCATTGAACGTTATCATGGCACATTGTCGCTAATCATATCAACGGGGAAGATAGCAGCATAGAGGACAAGATATGGGATAGGAGACGGTGTAAGTATCACTGATAACTGAGTATGGCATGAAATGTTTCCTTGTCTGCAAAGCTATTGATGTAGAACTCGTGACCCACATGTAAACAATTATCACCCGTCATCATACCGGAAACCTCCACACCAAACTTTGGAATGAGCTGAATGACCTGACACACACTATCAAGAGGAATGATGTCACCGAGTGGCATGTTGTTGGATCGAAGACGTCGGCGAACAAGGAACATTTCAATGTCGGGGGCAGGAGTGGCAACACGGACATCGTTCACTGTTGTGTGGTACAAGTTGGAGAAATCAAAAAACTCGGCGTAAATGATTGGAGCATATCGGGAGGTGGAGACAGGTTGTAGAATTGCCCAAATCTGGGCGACGGCATAACCTATGGTTAAAGTTAGTACTACATAGTCTGAGAATAAACAGTTACATACGTCCAGATCCCGGTTCGAATGAAAGAAGATCACCACTCTCGTGCTCGACCAACACAGTGTTTCCACGGCCAAATGGGAGTTTATCATTTGGAGGTTTGGCCTGAACCGTCTGAGTAGGCGTCACCACTTGCGCGTCTTGTGTTGAACGCTGCTGAATCCGTAACTTTTCCCAGATGTGAATAGCCTGAAACGGCAGGAGGCAGGAAGGGGATGAGATGCGACGACCATGGCAAGCAGTATATGTGCGGTCAGCGAAATAGTCACCAAGAGCAGGAATCAGGTCATCGAGTCGAAGATAGACCGGGGCATCTTGGAGTGAAAGGTTAGAGCAGTGGGGCCACGTGGTAAGAAGAATGGCAGTCGAATTTGCTGCCGAGACACGTGAACGAGGGTTATCGAAAATGGACCTTTGTACATGAGTGGATCCGACGTAACATTCGCTAGGTAAGGCACCAGAAATCCAATCAAAGTCTGGGTAGTGAAGGGCCATGAGCCTTGCCTCGTTGACCATTTCTGTCAAGAGCGGTGAGGAAAGGGATTTAACTGTGGCGTAAAGCCGAAAGAGGCGTTGCTTTTCTTGTCGGTCCAAAAAGCGGCAGCACTGAGCATGGTAATCCCGGCGGTTGGAGAGACGGTATGGTATCTTCACGTGAGTTATGTGACAGCATTCTGTGATATCACTGCTCCATTGATATGGAGCGCCCATCTCACATATGCTACGCGCAACATGTTGAGCAAGTTCAACCTTGGGAATCTGGAAATGGTTGAGGCGGCCATTTTTCCCCAGACGACCACCTGCATCGAGAATAGCGGATTTGTAGTGGTGGAATTCACGTAGTGCTTCACAAAGGCTATGAATCATCTCATCGTAGTGTAAAAGGCTTTGTGCGATGAAAATAAACTCGGTGATAGCGCGCAAGGCACGGAGAACTTCATTGGGGACTGCACCTGCCGCCACGGCAGGGAGTAGCTTCTCCAAGTCCCGATGCTCCCGACCAGTGCACTGTTTGAGGGTAGAGACACCGTTCGCCCAATGCCTGGTTCCTGTTCTTGGCTGGATGGCAGCTAAGCGACGATCAAGTTCCCCGCCCCCTATAATGTTGATCACCCAATGTACACAGTGGTCAAAGAAAAATTTATGCCACTGGTGGAGGGCGTCAGGGGTTAGGAAGCGGGAAGGACACGCGTTGCCCCAGCGTTTCCAGAACGGCTCCACAACACCATTCAAACGCAACGCTAGACAAGCCTTGTGGAACGCGGGGAGGTCGAGTGGATCACAAGAGTCGACAGCGGTTTCGATGGCCCTGAGTGTGTGATCGTGATCGCGGGGGGGGGTGGGGTGTTGCATCTCCAAACTGCTCTGCAGACGCTAGCGAAATGAGGGAATTCTTTGATGAGGTACAGGCAATCAGGAGCTGTTCAGGGTTGTCGGCGATCCAGGAGACAAGGGGGGTATGGACGTGTCGAAGACGTCCCAATGGATCAGACATGCTTTTTCCTGAGCTGTTGGCGGCGATCAAGCTCTCCACAACGATTGAGATGCAGTGATGGTAGACGCGGGCGGATAGCACGGACTGGACGGCTGGTGGAACATTACGGAATTTGGGGATGGGAAGATAGGCGGCGAGGGCGAACGCGTGAGAAGTTGCTTTCATTCGTACGCCAGCATGTATGTTGGCGAGTGAGAGTAGCAACGGGTGCATTTCTTTATTTCCCGTTCCCATCGTGAGTGGAGTCTTATCTGATGCTCCGATCACCCCTAAAAACGAGTGACCAACTGGGAGGGATTCCTTTTATGTAGACGATAAGCGGCCATACAACGATGCACGTAGGATCAACTTACCTGTATGTTCCACGCATGATCCCCACTCATGAATTCTCCATATACTCGCTCGTGTCCCCGAGAAGTAACCTCAAATTCGTGGTATGGAGCGATGTCCATGCAATTTGCAAATACTGGATTACTGAATAGGTGCTCCACCACCTCAAGGCCATCTCGCCAGTACAGTATGATCGGTGACTTGGTTTGGTAATTATCAACCGTGATCTGTCGACAATGCCAACGGGGGATACTAGGCAGCGATTCCATGCGATTGCGAATATCTCGAGCATTCTTGAAAGAAAGAGGGTTATCCAAAGTCTAAAAATTATGAGCACACTTTACGCATACCAGATGGGGGTACTTACATGGTCCAGCCGCAAAAAAGTGTCAACCTCCTTCAGCGAGAGAGCGCCACTTGAGAGCCAATCAGCAAGCTCCCATTCACTTCTCGACGCAAAAGGAAAGTAGAGATTCGTGTTGTTACGGATGGAAGCGTGTTTATCTCTGTCCATGCGCGCGAGGAGATTCTCACCAGCTCCGTAGTCCTGAGGGTGATTCGGATGGTATGTCCTGTAGCGATTATTCTCTGTAATTGAAGAAGGTGCTGCAGCGACTGGTGGTATGGCGTAGGCGTGATCGACATTGATCTCTGCGGATTCGATCTCTGCAGATTCGGTGACCTCCGTATCTTCGTCGTAATCCTGGAAAGGGTCTGGCATAGCGACTTAAACTTGGTCAGCCATGTTTTACCAGGAGACGAGGGTGACACACCATCTGCTGCAGAATTCTCATCCTCGAAGTAGTCATCGTTTGGCTCAAAATGATCACCATCAACACTAGGCAGGGACTCCGCAGCCCAACGGCCACAGCGGGTGTTGCTGGAGAGATGGTGGATGATATGCTCTGTGCTGGGAAACAGGCTATGGCAGTGTGGGCAAAAGAGTTCAGTGGTAGGGTTACCACATGATAACCTGATGTGTGAGGCGGGAAGTTCGACCATTTTAGTGTTGTCGATAGTCTAGAGTTCTGCTGTTTTATCGCATTATGGTGTGAAATCCACAAAAAAGGGTATCTCAACGCACTAGCCCATGGTTTGACAGTCGTGGAGGTCCGGGGTTTTCTCAGCACTTTAGCTTCAGTGGGTGGGGTCTATGGCGCTGATGAGACTGATCAGCAGGCTGTCAGAAATCTGAAAAAAGACGCTGTTTCTATGAGGGGTGTCTCAACGCACCAGCCCAGTGAGTTCGCGGGGGATCGCAGAGGATTGTCGGCACATTTGACTCCAATGAGCAGAGCTTCATCAGCGTATTTGCTCCAATGAGTGGAGCTATGGCGGTGAGAGCAGTGGGTGGTTGATCTTTAGGGTTAGGGTTAGTTGCTCATCCTCTACACTTGAAGAGCCCGCTGCAAGGCAGCACTCAATGTCATTGCCTACTCAGTTTCGTGGTGCAAATCCATCCCTTGCCCCTGCTCCTTCTACCCCACCGTCTTCCCAAATTCCTTCGACAGACACACCATCTTCCGCGCCATCTTCTGCAGCCCAAAGTTCTTCTCCTGTGGTTGCCACAACCACTTTCGTAGACTCACTACCTGAAGATCAAACAAAGGCTCCTTTCCTGGTTGGCACCAGTCACCGGGAGCGTCACGCTCTGAAGCGACCCTTCGACTTCGCTTTACCTTCAGACCAGGGTCCCCATCGTCCCAAGAGGGCAAAAAAGGTACTTACCACAGTGAGTCTACATATACACCTTTTCTGAAACGTTAATGGAATTGATTGATCAGGTATCTGTCAAGAGAGAGAAAGCTGTCGAAGATCTACACACCTTGCGAATGTTGCAGCTTGCTCGTGCAAGTCGCCAGGCTTTTGCTGCGAGCGTCAAGTATCGCCTCTCGTGTATCCATGAACTCGATGTCATGCGCACTGTTGCTCACGATGAGTATGAAGAAGCGGTAACACTTCTGAACAAGGCGGACATCCAGGTTGGACAGATGCGTCAATTTTTGGTCACTAACGGGACTGCAATTGCATCCCTCTCGTCTCTCAGGCTGTCTCCCGTTCCATCTATCTCAGACTTGGAGTCATCTGTCGCCAGCGTCTTGCATGACCACGCCCCTTCAACCACCTCTATCCATTCCAATTCGTAACTTCATTTATTTCTTCATTCTCTTGTAATTCGTTGTGCACCAGTATGTATGTTTAGGTGTATCTCAATGATTATGATCTCCTGCATGTCCTATATGACTCGGTGTGACTGGATCGCAGGAAAGTTCTGATTATTAAGCATGGCAATCCGCCAACCATGCTGCACGCCCATCAGACCCCATCACACCCGCACCCCATTTTCAATACAACGATGACCAGCCCATCAAACATGCCTGGCACAGGAGGTCAGACGTGAACGTAAGTAACCCAATCTTCGATTGGCTTGTGACTCATTCAGGGGCTTTAGATCGTGCAATTTTCGTCTGCATACAACACTCGTACCCCACTTTCAATACGATGACAGCCATCAAACATGCCTGGAGCAGGTAGTCAGGCGTGGACGTAAGTACGCCAAACCTTGCAATCGTGACTCACTCAGAACGTAGGTCGCAGTTGGTCAGGCTGATACGAACCAAGTCAACTGGTCCAACCTTCGGCCTTCAAAAGCCTGATTCACCGCTACAACTTGAAGGCTCAACATTGTGTACTCCTCTCAACTTCTCTGCCTCTTCTCTGCTACACTTACCATCCGTTCATCTATAACGTCTATGTCACAACGTTAGTACTACATTCATTATGCGTTGTCTAGTTAACAATGTTCTAAAGGTTCTGGGGCCCGGGGGAACAGGGCTCGTGGAAGCTCAAGTCGAGGACGTGGACGTGGACGTGGCACCATTCAAATCAAATCAATCCCTCCATTCCAGCCGAGCCCTTACAACGGACTTCCAGGGCAACGTAGCCCATTTGTCAGGATACCTCCTCCCCTCCCCACTCCACTGCATGCTATAGCACCTGGAAACGACGCAACCCAACCTCCGATCCCACATGGCTCTCATGACGGGATGCCGCCTCCACCTCCCCCTGCTCCACTGCGTGCTACGGCATCTGCAAACGACGCAACTCAACCTCAGGATGGAATGCTGCCTCCGCCTCTTACTCCTCTCCCGGAACCTTCTTTCCCCCCATCAATCACGCCATCCTCCACATACTATACTGGATTCCTCCCATCTGCCGTCCCTCAGCAAAGTCTTGGATCATCGATTCTCTCATCGACTGGACACGCCGTCGATCAAAGAATGGCAGCAGCAAACCAAATGATCCAGGTGAGTGATGCTTGGTTTGATACCTGAAACGACACTCACATGGCTGCATGACAGAGCAAAGGAAAGGACAAAGACATACTCGAGCAGC